>JAODAL010018010.1:0-75975 GCA_025379985.1 Phyllomedusa bahiana | reverse complement strand
CTTAGGCAAGTCAGCTTGCAGAGCGACCCGATACCTCTGCAGCCTGTCAGCATCGGCAGCTGTGACACATGACCAGGGAGCGACTCTTCAGAGCCAGCAAGGGAACCAAAGGGAGGAGGAGGGGGAGTAAGATTTTTTATTTGGGCAGAATTACCTTCTCTACTTTTTTTTTTTCTTTTCTAATAATCAAAGGTAAAAATCCCGCCATATATTAGGGAGCCCACATAGTAGTGCTGCAGAGCACAAAATCACCAACTACTTGTTTACTACAAAAACAATGTTTTTGTACCTGAGTGGAGCCCCCTCAACCTCTGGGCTCAGTAGCAGTCGCTATGACTGCTTTGGCTATAGTTACGCTCATCCTTCTTGGTACCACTGTGCATCAAAAGTAAAAAAGTATGACTTGTAATGTATAGTGCTGTTGTCATTATAGAAGAAAAATGACCTTTTGGGCCTCATTAGGGCCTGGGCCAAATCTGTCCCACAACATCTTTATATATGTGGCCCATGGGAGCTTAAAAACTGTATGCAGTGGTGGGCAGGGTCCATCAGAAGAAGGGTAGGTTCACACGGAGTAATTGTGGCGCGTACAGTATGTGCCGCAATACGCCGGGTGATTTGAGAGTCGCACTCATTGGCGCGTACTCCCAAAGCACGAGGGGCCAAGTCACTTATCTCGATCATATTGTATGCGCGGGGGGTGGTCGAGGTGTAATCTATGGATTACCGTAATTGCGGGGCACATTTTGCTACGTCTTAAGCGCAATACGCAGCGAAATACGCCTGCAATTATGCAGCAAAATAAGCCGTGTGAACATACCTGAAGAAGGATCAGCTCTCCACTTCCTCGCAGGATGCCACCAGCACAGGAAGTGGGCGCCATCTTGGACTTACAGCCCCAGTGTGCATCTGCACATCAATCGCCTCTTGGTTGAATTGTGTTGCATCCGTTTTTGCATACTGCAGCAGTCAGTGCAAAAAACTTTAGGGCTAGGATACACTGGGCAAGTGAAATAGACTTAGCTGTGTTTTAGCCGGAGCTCAGACCAATAAATATGAACCAGCCTGCCCATTACATTGTACCGGACTGGTGTATGCTCAAGGGAATAGCTGAGGAGGGACCAGAGACGGGATCCTGGAGACTGACGGGGCCCCTGTGCAACATACGGGGGGGGATAAGCGTGACAAAGATGATGAGATGTGAGAATTCGAGTCCCTCGGTAGGAGCGTCCCCCTCGGGTGCTCTCTTCTTACTTTGTACATGTGAATACTCGGAGTTCTCCTCAGTTTTGGTGACAGGAGGGAAGTTCAGCCTTGTTAGTTGACTTGACACCGAGGTGAAAAGAATCAAGATAATGAGATTCAGTCGCTCACGATCCGCTATGGGGCGAATAAGGCCTCAGCGTGGTTAGAAGTTGTGCAGCTGTGAACGATGTGCAATGAACTTATCCCAAAGTCCGGTTTCTTCATCTGCTCCATTCCTTTTGTTGTTAATGAATTATTAGAATGATCACGGCTTCACATCCCTCCTGCGTGTATCCTGCTATATTGGGCACGAACTCCACCAGATTATACCGAGGTCGGCTCCAGACACTGTGCTACTGGCAGTAGATATTCCTCAGGTTTTATATGGTCTTCAACCCTGCACTGGCAACTTATAGGACCCCAAAACCAAGTCAGGAAAGGGCCTCACCTTGTAGTGGACTGGAGAACAGTGAGATCCCGGTCTAGTGATGGACCAAGACCTTCATCTGTTCTTACCTTTATATTGGATCTAATTTTTTCCCGTCAAAATAAGAAATGATGGTTTTTAACTACAGATGTGCTAAAGCGTGGGCCGCGTGTCACGGACCCAAATATCAAATTCAGCTGCAAAATATTTGTTTTAATATTGTAGGGTCAGAAGCCTGTAAAAGGGGTTCCCCAATCTGTCCGTTTCAGGGAGCCTGCTCTTCACAGCTAGATCAGACTCCCACTTCCTGTTCAGGCTGTTGTTGGCTCCACACCTTCAGGCTCCCACTTTCTGTTCAGGTTGTAGGTGGTTCTACAGCTGCAGTCTCCCATTTCCTGTTCAGGCTGGGGGTGGGTCTATAGCATCAGGTTCCCTCTTCTTGTTCAGGCTAGGGGTGGTTCTACAGATTCCCACTTCCTGTTCAGGTTGTGGTGGTTCTACAGTCTCAGGCCCCATCTTCTTGTTCAGGTTATGGGTGGTTCTACAGCTTCACGCTCCCACATGCTGTTCAGGCTGTGTCCTGTACTACAGCTTCAAGCTCCCACTTCCTATTCAGGCTGGGGGAGGGTCTATAGCTTCATTCCCCGTCTTCCTATTCAGGTTAAAGGGTGGTTCTACAGTCTCAGGCCTCCTCTTCTTGTTCAATCTGTGTCCGGGTCTACAGCTTCAGGCTCCCACTTCCTGTTTAGGCAGTGGGCAACTATACAACTTCAGGCGACCACTTCCTGTTCAGGCTGTGTCCAGGTCTACAGCTTCAGGCTCCCACTTCCTGTTTAGGCAGTGGGCAACTATACAACTTCAGGCGACCACTTCCTGTTCAGGCTGTGTCCAGGTCTACAGCTTCAGGCTCCCATTTCCTATTCAGGCTGGGGGCGGGTCTACAGCTTCAGGCTCCCACTTCCTATTTAGGCTGGGGGCGGGTCTACAGCTTCAGGCTCCCACTTCCTATTCAGGCTGGGTGCGGGTCTACAGCTTCAGGCTCCCACTTCCTATTCCGGCTGGGGGCGGGTCTACAGCTTCAGGCTCCCACTTCCTTTTCTGGCTGGGGGCTGGTCTACAGCTTCAGGCTCCCATTTCCTATTCAGGCTGGGGGCGGGTCTACAGCTTCAGGCTCCCACTTCCTATTCAGGCTGGGGGCGGGTCTACAGCAGCGACTATTCCAAGCTGAGGAACATTAGTGATGGGAGGGTTTAAACAGTAGGGCAGAAGGGTACAGAGCTCGAAAGGATTTGAGTTTGTCAGTAAGAAACAAAAACAAGCTTCCGTGCTGCTGATAAAACACAGCAGGAAGTGACATCACCACCCTGGCCCCTGCTAGAGTAGAAAGAGGTTGTCGGTAACCTAAGGAAACTTGTGTTGAGATAAGAACTGCTCTAATTTGGAAAGGAACCAAATTCAGAACAGCAATGTATTTGGTAATAGTCTGTATTTACCTTTGCCTATGTGGTGAGATTTTAATTCTTTAATTCTCTTATTCATGTATTCTTCCCTTTAAAGGGAATGTGTCATCAAAAAATGAGTCATTGTTTAAGTCCCATTTTTATGTTAAACACATTTTTTAGGAATTTTTGGTTGTTTTTTTTTTATTTTCATATCACTTTCAATATTTGTTAATAAGTCTTGCAGTTTTCACTTTGGCCACTAGGCCTTGTTTGCACTGCTTTAACAGCGGTCAGAGAGATGCTTTACAGAGATGCACATAGAAGACTTAAGTCTGACTCAGTATCATTCACTTCCATAGGAGAGTTTTCTAGTCTCTGTGACCTGGGAAGAAATCAGTGTGCAGGGAGGTGTAAGGGTGAACTGTGACTATCTCATCTTGTGACTGGTGGATCTTGTGTTATCTATTCACACTGGTGTCTCCTTTCAGTTTGACCCTCTTTGTGCTGATAATGAGAAGACAACTGAGAAACTTTCTGTACAGAACAGGACGTGTCAGACAATTATTAGGCCTAGTGGTCAAAGTGAAAACTGCAGGACTTAAGAATTAGTAAAAAATATTGAAAGTGATATGGAAAATTAAAATAAAAAATAAAACCAAAAATTCTTAAAAAATGTGTTGAACATAAAAATGTGAGTTAAAGGAGTTTTGCCATGAAGTAAAATTGACGTGGGAAGCTTGAAAATGAAATAAACATTTTCACTATTCATTATTATTAAAAATTCTGCACCATTTTTGTTTTAGCTGCTCCTTTAGTGATCCATTGTTTACAGCTCGTCGCCAGGGGATACGACCAGGGCTGAGAGCTACTCACTCCTGGTCGCACATGCTCAGAAATCACCTCTCCTCTCAGGCAGCTACCGAGTGTTTAAACCCCAGGTGCGGTCACTCTACTCCTGTCCTCTGTCCTCCTTAGTAATTAGTCAAACAGTGCACATAAATAAAAAAGAACCCTCAATGAGGTCTGTGCATTGATAAAGAGGAAAAAAAACAACACAGGTTTGGTTCCTGCAGGGATTTGAACCGAGGAACCCTTGTGCTGTGAGGCAAAAACTTTACCTCTCAGCTACTCACAATGCTTTACATAAACAGACCTTTCTTTAACTAGAGAGAGGACAGGCCTGGTGATGTCATCCTGCTGGGTCACATGATCTGCAATTCAAACAAATCACATACGCCTCCTTCTGAGCACACAGAGCTGAAGAGCTCGATGCAGGAGATATGAAATGAGATAGTGGCAAAACCCCTTTAAACACTAAGTCACTTTTGCTGGCACATTCCCTTTCATGCTTCCTGGGGTATCTGTCTGTACCCGGCGGCAGGCATTCTGTACGTCCCTGGTATATGTGTGACTTCTGTGTTATATCCTTTGCTGCAGAGATCAGCAGGAAGGCTCAGCGGCTACATCTGCTCTGCACCAACCCTCATTTCCATGTCATTTCAATAATTCACAGCCCAGGGGCAGCAATAGCTCGAGGGAAATCAAGGAAGGCCCAAACGTATCCACCGAGGGACTCCCAGCATAAACCATTAGTATATCACCGCTGGAATACCAGCTCAATAAGTCAGGGAGAGCTCCCATACCCTGTGATGTAGGAGAACATGTAAGGAGAGATTTCAGCCTGTGAAGAATGATCATGTAAGGACCCGAGCCGCACCCGGCTAAACGGCTTCTCCTCGCTTTACGCTGTGGGATCAAGGATCCTGAAATGCAGGGTATGAAGTGAGGAACCTGCCGTGTATCGTTACATCAGGTCCGCAGGGAGCTGTGGCGCAGGCTGGAAATAAAGTATCATGTAGTCAGTGGAATGTGAGCCCTGGGATTATCCTATTACTGGGAAGCGTTATGTTATCTTCATGTTCAGGGACCTTACAATTCAACATTTTCTGGTTGTATGATGTCATCTGGGAGCCGAGTCGGATGCAGTTACCTGCAGTACAGCTCAGTATAAGAGTAGCTCTACGGACGCTGATTTTAGTGCACATTCCGTGCTGAATCCCACTTTAGAATCAGCATCAAAATCTGACTGTATTTACAGCTCAGTACAAGAGTAGCTGTACGGACGCTGATTTTAGTGCACATTCCGTACTGAATCCCCCTTTAGAATCAGCATCAAAATCTGACTGTATTCCGCTTTACGTTGTTTCCAACGGAAAATCTCACAGAAAAAAGAGATAATAATAGGAATATAGAAAACCGTCTCATAGATCAAAAGAAAAATTCCTAAAACAATAATCTTTAATAGATATGCATTAAAATAATTATCCTTTTATATATAAAAATGGCCTCACCACATATTAGCCAGCATATACAAATATGCAACTGTATATGTATAAAGTACCCGATGTATATCAGTACCTAAATACAAAAGCAAGTGGACAATGTCTAGCTAATCACAGCAAAAAATACATTGTACCAAATACCTATTAGCAGTGAGAAATGCCCCTATGAGAGGGAGGAAAATGTGGTCAAAAATGTGGTCAAAAACTCACGGTTCTGAAGACCTTGTCACAGTAGACTCCGTTGCCCCATTGGACCAGTATATATCATATAATAGAAAAAGCACTATCGCTATCACTATACTAGTCCTATCCAGATAGAGCACTCGCCCCGAAAAGGGCGACCCCACCTCTCAGCGACTCACCCTAACTAACTAAATTATACAGTAACATACATAAAGAACACAGACATAAGTCCCAACGCGTTTCCCCAAGATATGGTTCATCAGGGGATAGTAATTATACATCTGTGATGAGAGATGATGATGGTCCAAGTGATGGAATGATGAGGCCATGATATATATATATATATAAATGATAATTATTTTAATGAATATCTATTAAATATTATTGTTTTATGAATTTTTATTTTTATCTGTGATACGGTTTCCAACGGAAAATCCACGTCGCTGTGCACATGACCCTGATCTTTCTCCGACGATTTATTTTCAGTGCTAAAATGTTTTTCGCCTCACAATGTAGAATATTGGAGGCTGGAAATCTGCCTCTGAAAATTGGCGTCCGGTCCGCGTCCAGAATCTGAGCTTACTGGTGCGAATTTTAAGGGTATGTTCACACGGTCAAATTTCAGTGCGCATTTCGCTCCGTATTTGCAAAATTACGGTAATCCACAGTTCTCACAGAGAACTATGGATTACGCCTCCTCTCCCCGGGCCTACAATACATTTGTATTGTACGTGCTGGGAGAGAAATGATGACAGTCCATGGGGCCGGTCGCGGGGGTACGTGCCGATCAGCACGACTCCCAAACACCCCGCGTAATTGCAGGGCGTACTCTCTGCATTCTGAAAGCCATAACTTTTTTATTTTTCCATCTACATAGACACATGAGGGCTTTTTTTTTGCAGGACAAGATGTTTTTTCTAAGGGTTTGGTTATTCATATTACCATGGGCGTATACTGGGGAACAGCAAAAAAATTCTAAGTGGCGCAAAATGTGAAAAAAATGTACTTGCGCCCTGTTTGCAGGAGTTTTGTTTTTGCAGCGTTCAATCTTCGGTAAAAATGATATGTTCTCTGTATTCTACAGGTTTATACACATCCGGCAATACAAACATGTACGGTTTCCGTTATTTTTTTGGTCCAAAAAAAAAATTCCAAACATTTTCTATTTTTGAAATTTGCGCCGCAGCGCCAGTTTGTGCAACCAATAACTTTGTTGTACTAACACCTACGGATGTCAGTGAGGGCGCATTTTTTGCGGGCTGAAGTGTACTTTTAATTGCTAGCAGTTTAGAATGCATGCAACTTTTTTGATCACTTTTATTCTAATTTTTAACGGACGTGAAATGACCAAAAAAAACCACAATTTTTTAAAAATGTTTTTATTGAGATTTTAAATGTAATAATACAGAAATGTCAAAAACAGAGAATTCTTGGAGGAACAATATTAGAATACATCAAAAATTGTTATATGGATTAGAGAATCAAGGAGATCAAGGAGCGAAAATATAAATAATTAAAATCTTACATATCCCTGACCCCAAACCTACGCTGTCCTCCCTCACACTTCCCGTGCGGAATAATGAAGAAGTAAACAGAAATTTGGCAGAGCGTGAGGACGGTATAGCACTAGATCCGAGATGAGTGCAAGGTTTTTTCTTTTGTTCTACTTTAAATGGGCTGTATTATGGTAATATATATATATATATATATATATATATATATATATATATATATATTTATTTATAATATATATAATTTATATAATATATATAAAATTTATACATACACACACACAGGCCGTCCCCGGGTTATGTACAGGATTTGGACTGTAGGTTTGTTCTTAAAGGGGTTGTCTCGCTACATTGATTCATCTTACCTCAGTCCTGTTTTTTCGGTTTCACTTTGAATTCAGGGGCATGTTTTTACTTGGCTGTTCACTAGCTGCAGTGGGAAGCCAGGTCTGTAGCTATAGCGACCAGCACTGGCAGCCTATCGGAGAGATCAAACAGGTCTGTAGCTTAAAGCAACCAGTGCTGGAAGCCTATCAGGAGGAGATTGAACAGGTCTGGTACTATACAACCAGTGCTGGCAGCCTATCAGGAGAAGAATCGAACAGGTCTGTAGCTATAGCAACCAGTGCTGACAGCCTATCAGGAGAGATCAAACAGGTCTGTAGCTATAGCAACCAGTGCTGGCAGCCGATCAGGAGAGATCAAACAGATCTGTAGCTATAGCAACCAGTGCTGGCAGCCTATCAGGAGAGATCAAACAGGTCTGTAGCTATAGAAAACCAGTGCGGGCGGGCCTATCAGGAGAGATCAAACAGGTCTGTAGCTAAAAGCGACCTGAGGAGCTGATGCACCCCATACAAGGGGGGATTTTCTAGGAATAGGTAGGACACTGTTAATGGACACATATTGCAAAGTGACTTGTTTTTGCAAGATCTTTAATATAAAAAGCAATCCTTGTAGTGAGACAACCCCTTTAAGTTGAATTTGTATGTAAGTCAGAACAGGTATATTTATTAAATGTAACTCCAGCACAAAAGGTTTTTTTTTAGCTTTGAATAGTGCAGGGAAGGGTTTTTACATGTGTTCTACTGTCTGTGCCCCTGTTAAGAAGATTTCATCACATTTTCACCTCATTTGCTGTTGTGGCATGCTGGAACTTGTTGTTTCACAGCTACTACCTGCTGTAGAACATGGAACTACAAGTGCCAGCATGCCCCATAAGTCTCCGTTTGTAACTTGGGGACAGATATAAGTCGGAACGCTGTAAGTCGAGGACTGTCTGTATACTGTATATATGTTACAGTGGACAATCCCTTTAAACACGTCGCTGGTGCAGCATTTTCTACGGTACATATCCGAGCTCAGGTGAGTGGAATGTACACGGGCAGCTCGTTACAATGAAGTGTGAAATCTATCTGATATGCTGCATAAAGCTCTTTGTAGGAGGAAGTGGAGGCCGCTGCACTATACTATAACACAGAATTAGCTGAAGACGTTGAATCTTAATCTCCAATGAAAGGCTCCACGCTGAGCGATCCAACGCCACGTAGCGATAAGCTCATAAAAAGCAAAGCTGCTCCGTGCAGTCCTAGATGTCTATTCTGCACCTGCGGGAGGCGGCCCTGCGAAGGGCAGCGGGGTTTATGTGTTGGCTCATGCCTAGAAGGTCCTCATACATGTCCCCAACCTTTACTATTTAGTTTAAGGGGGTGTTCCCATCTTGGACATTCATGGCATAGTGATAGGATATGCACACTGCTCAGCTGCCCTGGAAACTTCCATAGAAGAGAATGAAGAGGACGGCGCGTGCGCAACCTACTCTCTGAGACTTTCAGGGACCCGTTCTCAGGTGCAGGTTCCAAACATATGTCCATCAATGTCTGAGATGGGGACACCCTAAAGCTGGGTTCACACTGTTTTGTGACGCAGATTTTGCAGCAAAAAGACAAAACCAGGAATGGTACAAGCCTTTCCATTACAATTTTTCTCTGTGTAAGCTCCACCCATAAGGACCCCAGTGTCCGAAACGCGTGAGTCTTTTGAGTCAGATGGCGGGTGTATATACCCAACGTTTTTGATACCACTATTTTAATCTATATAAAATACATTTTTGGACTTTTAATTATCATTTATCTCAAGGTCTGCTGCGTTATAGTCTTTTCTTTCCCTGGAGTGTTTGGCAAAGAAATACTGCAGCCAAAAATATTTTGTGAACCCGGCCAATTCAGATGCCGTTTGCTCAGTTCAATTAGTTGTGATGCCTTGACCTACATAGAGGCTCCATGTAGGTGTGTGGAGACTTATACATCATGGTCTGTAGTGTAATATATAAGGGTAATGTTCCTCATTATATAGAGGCTCCATGTAGGTGTGTGGAGACTTATACACCATGGTCTGTAGTGTAATATATAAGGGGTAATGTCCATTATATAGAGGCACCATGTAGGTGTGTGGAGATTATACACCATGGTCTGCAGTGTAATATATAAGGGGTAATGTCCACATTAGGGAGAGGCACCATGCAGGTGTGTGGAGACTTATACACCATGGTCTGTAGTGTAATATATAAGAGGTAATGTCCATTATATAGAGGCTCCATGTAGGTGTGTGGAGATTATACCCCATGGTCTGTAGTGTAATATATAAGGGGTAATGTTCCTCATTATATAGAGGCTCCATGTAGGTGTGTGGAGATTACCCCTTATATATTACACTACAGACCATGGGGTATAATGTCCATTATATAGAGGCTCCATGTAGGTGTGTGGAGATTATACCCCATGGTCTGTAGTGTAATATATAAGGGGTAATGTTCCTCATTATATAGAGGCTCCATGTAGGTGTGTGGAGGGTTATACCCCATGGTCTGTAGTGTAATATTTAAGGGGTAATGTTCCTCATTATTAAAAGGCTCCATGTATTGGTGCAGATTATACACCAAAGGTCTGTAGTGTAAAATATAAGGGTAATGTTCCTCTATATAGAGGCTCCATGTAGGTGTGTGGAGATTATCCCCCTGGTCTGTGGTAATATAAAAGGGGTAATGTTCCTCATTATATAGGGGCTCATGTGGTGTGTGGGTTTTATACCCCCAGGTTGTGTGTATATAAAAGGGGTAATGTTCCTCTTTTTAGAGGCCCCATGTAGGTGTGTGGAGATTATCCCCCAGGGTCTGTAGTGTTTAATATAAGGGTAATGTTCCTCATTATATAGGGCCCATGTAGGTGTGTGGGGGACTTATACAACTGGCTTGTGAAAATTTAAAAGGGGGAAAATGTTCATTTATAGAGGCTCCATGTAGGGTGTGGAGATTTCCCCCCATGGTCGTAGTGTAATATATAAGGGGTGTGTTTCATTATATAGACCCCCCATGTGGTTGGGGAGACTTATTCCCATGGTCTGTAGTGTAATATATAAGGGGAATGTTCCTCATTATATAAAGGCCCCTTGTGGTGTGTGGAGATTTCCCCCATGGTTGTGTGTAATATATAAGGGAAAGTTCCTCTTTATATAGGGGCCCCTGTAGGTGTGTGGAGATTTTCACCATGGTCTGTAGTGAATATATAAGGGGTAATGTTCCCTCATTATATAAAAGGCACCATGTAGGTGTTGGGATTTATACCCCATGGTCTGTAGTGAATATATAAGAGGTAATTTCCCTCTTTATAGAGGCCCATGTGGTGTGTGGAGATTATACCCCATGGTCTGTAGTGTAATATATAAGAGGTAATATTCCTCATTATATAGAGGCCCATGTAGGTGTGTGGGATTTACCCTGGTCTGTGTGTAATAATGGGGGTAATGTTCCTCATTATTAAGGTCATGAGGTTGGTGCGATTAAAACCATGGTCTGTAGTTATATTAAGGGTAAGGGGTTCAATATAGAGGCTCATGTGGGTGGGGAGATTATACCCCAGGTCTGTAGTGTAATATATAAGGGGTAAGTTCCCTTTATATAAAGGCCCCATGTGGTGTGTGGAGATTTTACCCCATGGTCTGTAGTGTAATATTAAGGGGTAATGTTCCTTTATATAGGGGCCCCATGTAGGGTGTGGAGACTTATACCCAGGGTCTGTAGTGAAATATAAAGGGGAAAATGTTCCTCATTTATAGAGGCTCCATGTAGGTGTGTGGAGACTTATACAACTTGTTGTAGTGAATATAAGGGGAAATGTTCATTATATAGAGGCCCCTGAGGTGTGTGGAGATTATACCCTGGTTTTTGTGTAATTAAAAGGGGGTTTTGTTTTCCCTCATTATATAGAGGCCCCATGTGGTGTGTGGAATTATACCCCATGGTCTGTGTGTAAATAAAAGGGGTAATGTTCCCTTATAAAAAGGCCCATTAGGTGTGTGGAGATTATCCCCCCTTGGGTTTTTTGGGGTAGTGGTAATATATAAGGGGGTAATGTTCTATTATATAGAGGGCTCCATGTAGGTGTGGGGACTTTCCCCCCATGGTCGTAGGAAATATATGGGGTAATGTCCCTCATTATAAGAGGCACCATGTAGGTTTTTGTGGGAGTTTTTTATACCCCTGGTCTTTTTGTGTAATATTTTAAGGGGGTAATGTTCCCTCATTTTTAGAGGCTCCATGGGGTTTGGGGGGAGATAAAACCCCATGGTCTGTAGTGTAATATATAAGGGGTAATTTTCCCTATTATAAGGGCACCATGTGGTGTTGTGGAGATTTTAACCCCATGGTCTGTAGTGTATTATAAAAAGGGAAATATTCCTCATTATATAGGGCCCCCATGTGGTGTGTGGAGATTTATCCCCCAAAGGGTTTGTAGTGAATATATAAGGGGGGTATTTTCCCTCATTATATAGAGGCTCCATGTAGGTTGGTGCAGTTTTTAACCTGGTTGTAGTGAATATAAAAGGGGAAATGTTCTCATTATATAAAGGCCCATGTGGTGTGTGGAGTTATCCCCAGGGTTGTAGTGTAATTAATAAGGGGTAATGTTCCTCAATTTTATAGAGGCCCCATGTGGTGTGTGGAGACTTTTTACCACATGGTTTGTAGTGTATTATAAGGGGAAATGTTCCTCTTTATAGAGGCTCCTGTAGGTGTGGGAGATTATCCCACATGGTCTGTGTGTAATATAAAAAGGGGTAATGTTTCATTATATAGGGCTCCATGTAGGTGGTTTGGGTTTTAACCCCATGGTTGTAGGTAATATATAAGGGGTAGTTTTCCCTCATTATTGAGGCCCCAGTGGTGTGTGGAGGTTTTTACCCCAGGTTGTATTTTTAATTAAAAGGGGGGTAATGTTCCTTTATTTAAAGGCCCCTGTGGTGGTGGAGATTATACCCATAGGTCTGTGTGTAAATATAGGGGTAATGTTCCTCATTTATAGAGGCTCCATGTGGTTGTGGAGATTTACCCATGGTCTGAGTTGAAACTATAAGGGGTAAATGTCCCCATTTATAGAGGCCCCATTTTGGTTTTTGGGGATTTATACCCCATGGTCTGTAGGTAATTATAAGGGTAATGTTCCTTTTTATTAGGGGGCCCCCATGTGGTGTGTGGAGATTATACACCATGGTCTGTAGTGAAAAATTAAAAGGGGGGAAAATGTTCCTTTTTATATAAGGAAACCATGTAGGTGGTGGAGTTTTTATCCCCCATGGTTGTAGTGTAATATAAGAGGTAATATTTCCCTATTTATAGAGGCCCCTTGTAGGTGTGTGGAGATTATACCCCAAGGTCTGTATTATAATATATAAGGGTAATGTTTCTTTTAAGGGCTCCATGTAGGTGGTGGGACTTTTTTCCCATGGTCTGTAGTGTAATATAAAGAGGTAATGTTCCTCATTAATAGGGGCACCATGTAGGTGTGTGGGACTTAAAAACCATGGTCTGTGTGTAATATATAAGGGGTAATGTTCCTCATTTATAGAGGCTCCATGTAGGGTGTGGAGATTATACCCCATGGTCTGGTGTAATATATAAGGGGGGTAATTTTCCTCATTATATAGAGGGCCCCAGTAGGTTTTGGGGGATTATACCCCTGTTGTAGTGTAATTTATAAGGGTTTAATGTTCCCATTAGGGGAGAGGCACCATGTGGGTGTGTGGGACTTTACCCCCTGGTCTGTAGTTTTTAATTATAAGGGTAATTTTCCTTTTTATATAGGGCTCCATGTAGGTGTGTGGAGTTTATACCCCATGGTCTGTAGTGTAAATAAAGGGGAATGTTCCCATTTATAAAGGGCCCCTGTAGGGTGTGTGGGACTTATACCCCTTTTGTCTGTAGTGTAATATAAAAGGGGAAAATGTTCCTCTTTATATAGAGGCTCCAGTGGTGTGTGGAGACTTATCCCGCATGGGTTGTAGTGTAATACATAAAGGGGTAAGTTCCTTTTAGGGAGAGGCCCTGTAGGGTGTGGAGACTTATACACCGGGGGGCTGTAGTGTAATTTAAGGGGTAATGTTCCCCTTATATAGGGCCCCCATGTAGGTGTGTGGAGATTATAACCGGTCGTAGTGTAATATAAAAAAGGGGGAAATTGCCCCTCATTAATAGAGGCCCCTTAGGTGTGTGGAGATTAACCCCATGGTCTGTAGTGAAATATATAAGGGTAATTTCCCTATTATATAGAGGCCCTTGTAGGTGTGTGGGGATTTCCCCCCCTGGTCTGTAGTATAAATATAAGGGTAATGTTTCCTCATTATTTTTAAAAGGCTCCTGTGGGGTGTGGGAGATTTTCCCCCATGGTCTTTTGTGAATATTAAGGGGGAATTTTCCCTATTATATAGAGGCCCCCATGTAGGTGTTTGGAGATTATACCCATGGTCTGTGGTAATATATAAGGGGTAATGTTCCTCATTAAAAAGGGGCCCCATGTAGGTGTGTGGAGATTATCCCCCCTGGTCGGGTTTAGTTAATATATAAGGGGTAATGTTCCTATTAGGGGAGGCCCCTGTAGGGTGTGGAGATTATCCCCCATGGTCTGAGTGAAAATTTATAAGGGGAAAGTCCCTCTTATATAGAGGCTCCATGTGGTGTGTGGAGCTTATAACCATGGTTGTGTGAAATATATAAGGGTAATGTTCCTCATTATTGGGGCCCCATGTGGGTTGTGGAGTTATCCCCCAAGGTCTGTGTGTAATATATAAGGGGTAAGTTCCTCATTTTATTAAAGGCCCATGTTGGTGTGGGAGCTTATTTACCCCCAATGGTCTTAGTGTAATATATAAGGGGAAAAGTTCCCATTATATAGAGGCTCCCATGTAGGTGTGTGGGACTTATCCGATGGTCTTAGGTAATCAAAAGGGGTAAGTTCCCCTTGGGGAAAAGGCCCAAATGTAGGTGTGTGGGACTTATTCCCACCTGGTCTGGTGTAATATTAAAAGGGGGGAAATTTTCCCCCATTATATAGAGGCCCCAGTAGGTGTGTGGAGATTATCCCCATGGTCTGAGTTTTTAATATATAAGGGGTAAAGTCCCTATTATATAGAGGCCCAGTAGGGTGTGGAGATTATACCCCAGGGTCTGTAGTGAAATATATAAGGGGAAATGTCCCTCATTTTATAGATGGCACCTTGTAGGTATGTGGAGATTATCCCCATGGTCTGTAGTGTAATATATAAGGGGTAATTTCCTATAGAGTCTCCATGTAGGTTTTGTGGAGATTTACCCCATGGTCTGTAGTGTAATATAAAAGGGGGTAATTTCCCTCATTATATAGGGCACCATGTGGTATGTGGAGATTTTACCCGGTTGTTAGTTAATAAAACTCCATTATATAGAGGCACCATTAGGTGTTGGAGACTTTACCCCATGGTCTGTAGTGAAAATATATAAGGGGTAAAGGGTTCCTCTTTAAATTTAAAGAGGCACCATGTGGGGATGTGGAGATTTTTCCCCATGGTTTTGTATTTAAATATATAAGGGGAAAATGTTCCTCATTATATAGGGCCCCATGTAGGTGTGTGGGTTTATACCCCATGGTCTGTAGTGTAATATAAAAAGAGGAAATTTTCCCTCATTATATAGAGGCCCCATGTAGGTGGTGGAGATTATACCCCCATGGTCTTAGTGTAATATAAAGGGGTAATGTTCCTCTTTATATAGAGGCTCCATGTAGGTTGGTGCAGTTTATACACCTGGTCTGTAGTGTAATATATAAGGAAATTGTTCTCATTATATGGGGCTCCTTTTAGGTGTGGGAGATTATACCCAGGGTCTGGGGGTGTAAATATAAAGGGGTAATGTTCCTCTTTTATATAAAGGCCCCATGTAGGTGTGTGGGATTATTACCCCCATGGTCGTTATGTTAATATATAAGGGGGTAATGTTCCTCATTTATAAGGCTCCATGAGGTGGGTGGAGATTTATAAACCAGGGGTCTGTAGTGTAATATATAAGGGGTATTTTCCCCTCTTTTTTATAGAGGTTTCCTGTGGGGTGTGGGGAGATTTACCCCCATGGTCTGTAGTGTAATATTAAGGGGGTAGTGTTCCTCTTTTTTAGGGGGACCATGTAGGTGTGGGGAAATTATCCCCCTGGTCTGTAGTGTAATTTTTAAAAGGGGGTAAGTCTCATTGGGGAGAGGCCCCCCATGTGGTGTGTGGAGACTTATCCCCATGGTCTGTAGGGTAAGTTAAAGGGGGTATTTTTCCCTCATTAGGGAAGGCCCTTAGGTGTGTGGAGGCTTATACACCAGGGTCTGTAGTGAAATTTATAAGGGAAATTTTTCCTCATTATATAGGGCTCCATGTAGGTTGTGGAGTTATACCCCATGGGGGTCGTAGTGTAATATTAAGGGGGTAATGTTCCTCATTATTAAAGGCCCCATGAGGTGTGTGGAGACTTATACCCATGGTCTGTAGTGTATATTTAAGGGGTAGGTTCTTTATTTAGAGGCCCCATGTAGGGTGTGGAGACTTTACACCATGGTCTGTGTAATATATAAGGGGTATTGTTCCTCATTATATAGAGGCACCATGTAGGTGTGTGGAGACTTATTCGCCATGGTCTGTAGTGTAATATATAAGGGGTTGTGTTCCTCATTATATAGAGGCACCATGTAGGTGTGTGGAGACTTATACCCCATGGTCTGTAGTGTAATATATAAGGGGTAGTGTTCCTCATTAGGGAGAGGCACCATGTAGGTGTGTGGAGACTTATACCCCATTAAACATGTCCCTAAAATGTAGCTATATTCTAAAAGGCTCATGGGAAATGAGCTAAGACTATTGGATGTAGCCACAATTCACACCCGACTCAATGTAAATGGGATAAGAGCCCAACAGATCTTCATCTGCAGACGGCTACATCCGACAGGGGGAGCTACAAGAGTTCTAGCTCATTTCCCATGAGCCACCTTGAATATATTGTCCTACATAGATAGTCTGACTCCTAATACCCTCAAATACACAAGTGGTTTGACTGGTCAATGAAGTGAGTCTGGGTTCTGTGTTGACATTGACCGTGGCACCTTGGCATAAAAATCTATTTGTGCCACTGCACGCCCCCATCGATGCCTCTTTTGTTTTTGATGTCTTCATATCCAGTGCAGTTGTGTGTCGGCTCTGTACCTCTGTGACTGCTCATGGTTATGCTACAATGTGGTACATGCCACCTCTCCTACTGACCTGTCTTGTGATATATTGCAGATATACCAAAATGAAAACTGCTACCAACATCTACATCTTCAACCTGGCCCTGGCCGACGCCCTAGTGCTGATAACGCTCCCGTTCCAAGGCACCGACATCATCATGGGAATCTGGCCCTTTGGAAACGCTCTCTGTAAGATCGCCATAGCCATCGACTACTACAACATGTTCACCAGCACCTTCACGCTGACCATGATGAGCGTGGACCGCTACATCGCCATCTGTCATCCCGTCAAAGCCCTCGACATCCGCACTCCGCACAAAGCCAAAGTCGTCAACGTCTGCATCTGGATCCTAGCCTCCTGTATCGGAATCCCCGTTATGGTCATGGGGTCGGCTGAGATGGACAATGAGGGTCAGTATGAAAGTCATTCATGAGGAGATGATGAGGTGTTCTTAGATAATGATGTCTATGATGAAATTCTGGCTGGCTGCAGTCGCCTCTAGGGGGAGCCTGGGTGCTCATTGCATACTTTTGATTAATTGAACTGAATAATAATTGAAAATAAATTGAATAATAATTAGTATACAGTAAGCTCCCCCTAGTGGTGGCTCCAAGTTGCCAGGATGTAATTATTTGATGTCTATATCAATGTGGAGGATTTGTAGCTCTGTACTAGAGGAAATGTATGCTTATTATGAGATTATCTGGGAGGTTTTCTCACTTGCAAACTACAGGCTGGAACGAGTGAATGCAGCCAGATCGTTCTCTGCTCAGGTCACACTCACTACAGGGGAGTGTTCCTGAGCTGAGTCTCTGGTCCATGCCATCTTTTTAGGCGCCGTTGACACGTTGCAATTTTCAACTGCATTGCAAATGCAAGCAACTAAAAAACATGCTTTTTCCCATTATTTTAGTTATTAACCCGCATTTCACCTGTTTTCCAAATTAGGGTTAAAGGGATAATTTATACTGATTAAAAAGGAATTACCTGTCCAGCTGTGTAGAAATAGGCAAAGAGCCTTGTCTTCCCCTCTCCCTTATTCTCTGCATACCACCTGACGTTCATTGATCACATAGCCTCAGTGAACGTTTTGTCATCACTCAGTGGGTGTTTTTTGAAGCCAGGCTCAGCTCAGGAACACTCCCCTGTAGTGAGTGTAACCTAAGCAGAGAACAGTCTGGCTGCATTCACTCTTGCCATCCTGTAGTTTGCAAGTGAATACACGTAATTAAATTAGAGTAATTATAGGGATAGGGGAACTGTTTGCTTATCTTTCAGTCCTGCTGGCAGATCTTAGTAATAGGAGCAGAGGACAGCAGTTCAGAGCTGGGGGTTGTGTACTGCTGTCATGAAAATGAAGACTGCAGCTCTGTACAGTTTACACAGTGACTTATGAGTCCTAAATATCATCATTATCATGACAGCAAGTACAGAGCTGGGGGTGATTATACACTTACGTCAGCACAATGTCTAACAGTGATAACTGTGGTGGGAAGTCCTAGATTGCAATGCAGTCTGGGAGTTTTGGCAAAGAGATGCTTGAGAACTACTGACATTTCCACAAGCAGGAAGCTTTACTTAAAAAGTGGCTCTTATGATTGAATTACTTCAGATAACCCCTTTAATTGCGAATTACTGCATGCAGTAACACAACATGTGAACCCAGTCGAAGGTTTCAAGAAAGCTTTTTACGTACAGGTTGTAATCTTATGTATTTTGTTTTTAGCACACCAAGAAAATGGCGCTTCTCATGTGCCCTTTTCTGTGTCTCACCATGCTGTTTCACGAAGCCATGAACAGCTTCACTGCTTAGCCGTGTTTAACATATCAGCTCAGCATTCACAGCTCTTCCAATTGCACTGAGGTGAGAGCAGGAGATATTATCTGTAGAGCAGAGAGTTTCAGAGCTCAAAGTAAACAAAAGGGGAGAGCAGGACGTTGACCAGAGAAAGACAAAGAGCAAAGAGAGAAGGGGAGAGCAGGACGGTAACCAGAGAAATACAAAGAGCAGAGAGAGAAGGGGAGAGCAGGACGGTAACCAGAGAAAGACAAAGAGCAGAGAGAGAAGGGGAGAGCAGGACGGTAACCAGAGAAAGACAAAGAGCAGAGAGAGAAGGGGAAAGCAGGACGGTAACCAGAGAAATACAAAGAGCAGAGAGAGAAGGGGAGAGCAGGACGGTAACCAGAGAAATACAAAGAGCAGAGAGAGAAGGGGAGAGCAGGACGGTAACCAGAGAAAGACAAAGAGCAGAGAGAGAAGGGGAGAGCAGGACGGTAACCAGAGAAATACAAAGAGCAGAGAGAGAAGGGGAGAGCAGGACGGTAACCAGAGAAATACAAAGAGCAGAGAGAGAAGGGGAGAGCAGGACGGTAACCAGAGAAAGACAAAGAGCAGAGAGAGAGAGAAGGGGAGAGCAGGACGGTAACCAGAGAAAGACAAAGAGCAGAGAGAGAAGGGGAGAGCAGGACGTTGACCAGAGAAAGACAAAGAGCAAAGAGAGAAGGGGAGAGCAGGACGGTAACCAGAGAAAGACAAAGAGCAGAGAGAGAAGGGGAGAGCAGGACGGTAACCAGAGAAAGACAAAGAGCAGAGAGAGAAGGGGAGAGCAGGACGGTAACCAGAGAAAGACAAAGAGCGAAGGGGAGAGCAGGACGGTAACCAGAGAAAGACAAAGAGCATAGAGAGAAGGGGAGAGCAGGACGGTAACCAGAGAAAGACAAAGAGCAGAGAGAGAAGGAGAGAGCAGGACGGTAACCAGAGAAAGACAAAGAGCAGAGAGAGAAGGGGAGAGCAGGACGGTAACCAGAGAAAGACAAAGAGCAGAGAGAGAAGGGGAGAGCAGGACGGTAACCAGAGAAAGACAAAGAGAAGGGGAGAGCAGGACGGTAACCAGAGAAAGACAAAGAGAAGGGGAGAGCAGGACGGTAACCAGAGAAAGACAAAGAGCAGAGAGAAGGGGAGAGCGGGACGGAAACCAGAGAAAGACAAAGAGCAGAGAGAGAAGGGGAGCGCATGACGTTTAACAGAGAAAGACAAAGAGCACAGAGAGAAGGGGAGAGCAGGACGGTAACCAGAGAAAGACAAAGAGCGAAGGGGAGAGCAGGACGGTAACCAGAGAAAGACAAAGAGCAGAGAGAGAAGGGGAGAGCAGGACGGTAACCAGAGAAAGACAAAGAGCAGAGAGAGAAGGGGAGAGCAGGACGGTAACCAGAGAAATACAAAGAGCAGAGAGAGAAGGGGAGAGCAGGACGGTAACCAGAGAAAGACAAAGAGCAGAGAGAGAGAAGGGGAGAGCAGGACGGTAACCAGAGAAAGACAAAGAGCAGAGAGAGAAGGGGAGAGCAGGACGGTAACCAGAGAAAGACAAAGAGCAGAAAGAGAAGGGAGAGCAGGACGGTAACCAGAGAAAGACAAAGAGCAGAGAGAGAAGGGGAGAGCAGGACGGTAACCAGAGAAAGACAAAGAGCAGAGAGAAGGGGAGAGCAGGACGGTAACCAGATAAACCGGTGTTCACTCAGAGCACATAAAGTCTCTTATTTCCTCAACAAAAGCAGAACAAAGCAATCTATTTGGAAAAAGTCTTAATTTACCGTTCCCTACATGTTGAAAACTAATCTTTGTAGCAAAACAACCCCTTTAACATTGGTTATGTGAAGGGGTTAATTGGACCTGGGAGCGAGAGCTTGTTTGTGACATGGTACAATTAAACCTAATCTGCAGAGTGAGAAATAGGCCTTTCCAGCAGTGAAATATTATTATAATTAAGGCATATTTGAGAAGAAGGCTTGTTTCGTCCAAGTTTATAATTATCCAAGGCTAGTGTAACTCATGACCTGCTTTGATAATTTTGCTGGGGAAAAATATATGTATTTTTTTTTTTTTATTCCCAAATGACCCAATTTTATTCTTGAACGAGGTTGCAATTAATGTGGCTGCTTACTGCCTAATGCGCACACACCGCGGACTGAGAAAGAGCCATTAAGGAGAGGAAGAATGGAGAGGGCGAGAGCAAGAAAACAACCGCTTCTGAAAGTGATCCGCGAGGCTTAACACCGCCACATCCGTCCCTGTCACTGTAATATCACATAGCGCTCAGTCACATCTATAATTCATGTCCTCTGCTCATACTGCAGGGTGCTCGCTTCTGGGGAAAATTTATAAATGCAAATGTGGACATCTGCCTTTAGTTTCTGCTCCGTTACTGGAGAATGGGATTGGAAATACAGACGCTAAGACGCATTCTGAAGCTGCACAATAATGCCACAAAGCCCAGATGACCTCTGAGGTCACGTCCTCCTAGATGTGGAGGAAAAGGCAACTACAGGCTCAATATTGTAAGAGAAAAATGTAATAAAAATAGATATTCTGTTATAAAGGGACAAGGAACTGCCAACTGCAATGCAGCAAAGGTTGCACCTGAGCCAGCAGGACTATGCTGAGCCATGGGTGGAAATCAATGAAGGACCCAATTTTTAGGGTCTGTCCAGATGACATGCATTTCCAGTTGAAAATTCAAGCAAATTCAGATTTTAAAAACAGACTATAAAACCATCCCCATAGACCTCAACTGAAAATTCATAGTAGAGTCGGCTCAAATTTTCTGAGGTTGGACTTCAAAACCGTTGTTTTTTCAAAAAACTTAGAAAATGTTCAATCTGCAACGCATTTCACTCGGAAAAAGCGTCAGATTTACTATTGAAGTCAATAGGCTGCCATAAAAAATGTCTAGAAAGCTTTGTGCATGTTTTTGTTGCGGATTTTAGAAATCTCAATAATGCTCTATAATGCACAAAAAGAATTGAAAAACCGAATCTGAAAAACCACATGTAAATCCGACGGAAATCCTCGCCCAAAAAATAAAAACGGATTTAAAAAAAATTCTTGTGTAAAATACTGTTCAAAATCATTGAAAAAACCCTTTTTAGAATTGAGAATCTGGCGAGTATTTTGTCCATTGTTGTGTGGACGTCCCCTAAGGCTGGGTTCACACTATGATTTGTGACGCTAATTTTGCGGCAAAAAGGTAAAAACGGGAAAATGGGCCCAAAACCCCAAAAGAGGACAAGTTTTCCTTAAACATTTTTCTCTGTTAAGCTCCCCATAAGGACCCATGCGAAACGCGTGGTTTTTTTGACCCCGATGTGGGTGTTTTTCCCCCCCACCCCTTTTTTGATCTATATAAAATTAATTTTTGGACTTTTAATTATCATTTATCTCAAGTCCGGTTCTGTTGGATTATACATTTTTCTCTCTCTGGAGTTTTTGGCTTACAAATATTGCAGCAAAAAAACTTTGTGTGAACTTGGCCTTTTCAGGTGCCTTTTTTTTTAGGTCAAAACCAGGAATGGATCATATTGGAGGAAGCATTTTAAAGGGGTTATCTCACTACATTGATTCATCTTACCTCAGTCTTTTTCTTGGTTTCACTTTAATTTCAGGGGGTTTTACTGGTTCCTCTAGGCTGCAGTAGAACCGGGTTTGTACTATGCAACCCGGCGGGCGCCTTGGGGAGAGACAAAAAAGGTCTGTAGCTATGACCAGTGGGGCGCCTATAAGGGAGAGAAAAACAGGTTTTAGTTTGAAACCAGTGCTAAGCCATCAGGAGAGATCAAACGGGTTTCTGTGCAAAAAACCAGTGCTGACAGCAACGGGAATTTTAACAGGTCTTACTATATGACCTGCTGGCAGCCATGGGAGAGATTGAACAGGTCTCTGCTATAGCAACCAGTGTGGAGCCTATCAAAAAATCAAACGGTTGTGCTATAGAACCTGGTGCAGCCTAAGGAGATTTTAAACGGGTCTGTGTTAAAAAACCCAGTCTGCCCCTTCGGGAGAAAAAAACAGGTTTTAGCTAGGGGCCCAGTGCGGGACCTCAGGAAAATTTTGAACAGGCCCTTTGATGAACCAAGGGCTGGAGCCTACAGGAGAGGGATCAAAAGTCTGTAGAATAGCAAGTGCTGGCATCAAAGAAAAAGGTTGTTCATTAACCATCTGCAGTTTTTAGAGGATCAAAAGGTATGTAGCTATGTGACCACTCGGGAATTTTGAGGCTAGGGGCGGCTATAGCGACCGGGGTTTGGGCACCTATAGGAATAAACGGGCTAAAAATTTATGACCGCGGCACCATAGGAAAGTTGGGGGGAAAACAGGCTGTACTATAGCCTAACTGAGTAGCCCATACAGGGGGGTTTTTTGACTAGGGGACATTTTAAAAAAAATAAAAAAACCCCAAAAGAGAAAAAAAAAAAATAAAAAAAATGACAAATGAAATAAAATTTTTGCCCCCCCCCATTACCTAAAAAAAAAAAATAATATATATTATAAACTGCCATGATGGAAAGTGACATAATTACAAAACTGATTTTAGCACTGTTTTAAAAAACTTTAAAAAAAATTTTTTTTTTTTTTTTTTTTGGTTTTAAAAAAAAACAAGAAATTAAAATAAAAAAATAACAAGATAAAACTCAACGTACCACGGACAAAAGGCGAAAAAGCGCTATAACATTCAAACCTGTGTGTACTAAAGAAAATGAAAAATTAGCCTGGTCAGGGGAAAGGGTTAAAAATCCCCCACGAAGTTAGGAAAGTAAGGCCATGTTCACACGGCATAATTTGGGGCGCCCTTCACTACGTATTAGCGCGTTGTATGCGGCAAAATGCGCACCCCAAAATTTTCGGGGAATCCATAGTTCCAAGAGGCTAGGGGTTACGTGTTTTTCCCCCGGTCAAAACTCCCATTGTAGCGCGGGGGTGTGACATGTCAATTGTTCGCGGGTGTCACACAGCTCCCGAAAACCGGCGCTTGTGGGTGATGTGCTGCCCAATTACGTGGAAAAACCCTTTATTTATTGGTGGTTGTCTTTTTGGGCCAGGGCTGACCCCTGAATAATGTGGAAAACGATGAAAAACCCTAACCCTCTCAGTGTCCTAGAATCTTCGAAATAAGAAGCTCTGAAACATTAGGTTTTTTTTGGGGGGGGGGGGTTTTTAAAAGAGTTTTCTTAGGGCTTGGCCTTGGCGGCCCCTTGGGTTTTTCCTTCTCGCTTTAAGCAGAAATTGAATTTTGTTTCAGCAATTTGGGGATGGATTTTACTTAAAAGGGGTTTCTCTGTACAAGATTTTCTTTCAACATGTAGGGGAAAAGAAAAGAAGACTTTTCCCAATATATTGCTTGTTTATTTTGCTTTTTTGAGGGGCAAGGTGCATAGGTTTCCCCTTGTTACGTTCTGCTCTCGCCTTCTCTTTACTTTTGTCTTTCTAAAAGCGGAAGTGGGTGACCCCAAATGTCGGGACTTAGAACGGGTTTACTCAAAAGAACAAAGGAGAAAAATTATTTTTCTTTTGAGTTCTGAAACTTTCAGCACTTAGATAACATTGTGCATGTAAAAATTTTGGAAGATTGCTAAACACTGCTATAGAAACCCACAGCCCAACCGGAAGAGGGCAAAGGGCAGAAAACTGAATCTGCTTTGGTTATTTTAACAACCTCTTTAGGGGTGTTCCCCCCAACAACTTTTTTGGGATATGGGGTAGCATATGCTATAAGTGTCTGATGCCCATGAAAAATCGGTCAGAAAGAGTTTTTCACAGTTCCCATGACTCTCCCTTCGTTTTGTGGGGGGTTCCAGTACAGGGGGGCTGGTTCTCCCTTCGTTTATGGAGTTTTCCCCGTACAGGGATGCTGTGTTCCCATTCTGTTTATGGGAGTTCCCCGTACAGGGGAGCGCTGTTTCTCCTTCGTTTATGGGGGTTCCCCTACAGGGGAGCGCTGTGTTTTCCATTCTGTTTTTGGGGGTTTTCCCCCTACAGGGGAGGCTGTGTTCTCCTTCTGTTCTATGGGAGTTCCCCGTACGGGGACGCTGTGTTTTCTTTCTGTTTATGGGAGTTCCCGTAAGGGGAGCCTGTGTTTTTTCTTTTCTAGGGGTTCCCAGTACAAGGGGCGCTGTGTTTTTCCATTTTTTATGGGATTCCCGTACAGGGGGGCGCGTGTTTCCCTTTGTTTATGGATTTCCCCGGGAAGGGGAGGGTGTTCTCCATTCTGTTTTTATGGAGTTCCGTACAGGGGAGGCTGTTTCTCCATTCGTTCCGGGAGTTCCGTTTTAGGGGGGGCTGTGTTCCCTTCTGTTCATGGGGGTTCCCCCTAAAGGGAGTGCGTGTTTCCATTCTGTTTTTGGGATTCCCCTTTTCAGGGGGTGCTGTGTTTCCTTCTGTTCTAGGGGGCCGGGTTCAAAGGGGGCTGTGTTCTCCATTCTGTGCTTTGGAGTTCCCGGGCAGGGGGCGCTGTGTTTTCCTTTTGTCTTTTGGGATTCCAGACAGGGGGCCTGTGTTCTTCCCCTTTGTTCAAAGGGGTTCCCGTTGGGGAGCGCTGTTCTCCCCTTTGTTCTATGGGGGTTCCCGTACGGGGGGGCGCTGTGTTTTCCATTCTGTTTTATGGATATCCAAAAAATGGGGGGTCTTGTTTTTTTCCATTTGTTTTATGGGGTTCCCAGTACAGGGGTGCGCTGTGTTCTTCCCTTTGTTCTATGGGAGTTCCCGGTAAGGGGGGCCTCTGCTCTATTCGTTCTTGGGGGGTTCCCGGTACAGGGGAGAGCGTAGCAAAGTGTGACCAGATCTTCATTCTGAGCTGAGACTTTTGGGGGTCTGTGTCTAAGATAGTTGCAGGGCGCAGACAAATCCCATTAAAGTATATGGTGGGAGCGCCCCTTTAATAGAACAAGGAGATCTTTTTGTGGCCAGCATTTGCTGGTGCTGCTGCCATCGCACTATAAATCTCTTTACATGGAAGGTTCTTTATTTTCTTCACTTCGTACTTCGATTTTTTACCACTTTGTAAAAACAAAGACATCAGGTGGTGACAGAGTGTCCTGTCTGCAGTCCCACGGCCAGATCTGGGCACAAGGTGGGGGCATCTCTGGGGAAATAAAATCTTATCAAGCCAGCATTGTTGTAGCTCTCTGCCTGCTGTGATCAACACCACACATACGAGGACCAAGAGGAGCCGCCGATAAGATCCATCGCTGATTGAAGGAGTAATTGCCCAGACGGATCGAGCCCTGGCAAACATGCCCTGATATATACTAGATTTTGGCAGCGGTCGTTGGTGACTGTTGCCTCCTTCATTCTGACTTTGTTCTCATGTTCTCCGAGGTTTCTACATTCTGCTACTGGGCAATGTTATTAAAGCGATATTTCACAGGCGCCTGAGCCGGAAGCTTTGCCTTTTGAGAGAAGAATGAAATAAGTGAAAATAATCACCTTGGAATTCGTGTCTGGATTCGGCCGTCTGTGGTTTGCACTTGGCTAATGGCAGATGAGTCGGCCCAAGAGAGGAACCGGCTTCCAAAGTCATTTACATGGACTGATGAGTTCACATAAGGATGTAATGGACTTTCCATAAGAACAGAGCTATAAAGAGGTTTGGTCTTTTGATAAAAGAGGGTGTAGGGAAGGGAGCCCGGATCATGCCAAGTAATTGGTGCAGCTGCACAACGTTGATGGACGTTTCAATGATAAATCCTTCACTTGTGTAACACTAGACATTTATAAACTACCTATAGGAGGAGGTCCTGGGGCTGAGACCTCCAGCGTTGGCGCTTTTGTTTTCAACCACCAATCAAAAAACGATTTGATCACAACAAACTTCCTTTAAATATAGGTATTTGTAAGATGTCCTATAACTATTGGGCATATTCGCACCTACTAGATGGTTTTAGCCTCCTCCAGGTTGTGAAGATATGTCCTTAAAGGGGTTGTCTCACTACAAAACATAGCTTCCAAAATGTAGGGAACACTAAATGAAGACATTTTCCAAATATATTGCATTGTTAATTTTTTTTTTTGTTAATGAGCTACAAGTGATTTTATCACCTTCTGAGGGCTCTTTGGTTTCCCAAGTGACTGACCTGTGTACTCTTTATCCCCTGCTGTTTGTTCTATCTGAATGCAGGGAGTGACATCATCACACAGGTCATGGGCCAGCAGTGTGAGAGCTTGTTTGTTATCTGATCTTTCAGACAAAAGACAGTAATTACTACTGTTTACATTAGCTCAGCAGCTTCTCAGGACCTCAGAGAAGGTTATTTACTTAATCTAGACTGATAAACAGAGAAGTCTGAATACATGGTGCTCATATGCTAATTACAGACAACTTGACCAGGAAGTGACAGAACAAAGCAGCCTTAAAAAAAATACCTTTAAAGGTATATCCCTAGCTCATCAATTAGACAAGTAGGCAAAGATGAATAAATCTTCTTGGCAAATACATTTCTGTTCTGATTTTGCTTCATCTCAGAGTTAGCCCTCCCCCTTCACATGCACAGATTCCGTCCGAAAACCAGAAAGAAGAGTGTGCTTGTATAATGGTTTGCGGGGGGCCCGCGGGCGGAAAAACCGTGCAGTGGGGACTCTCTATGAGAGCTATGGATTACCGTAATTATGGGGCGCATTTCCCCGCGTATTAAGCACAGTACGTGGCGAAATGCGCCCCAAAGTAAGCCGTGAGAATATACCCTAATACAGTGATGGTTCTCTGCGCTCACGCCTTTGTAGTGATGACGTGACACATCCCCCTGACTGGCAGTCACTGGCTTCGGCATGTGCAGCTTGAGATCACGCTGCGGTGGCCAACTGGATGTAGAGCATCCCTGCAAGGAAATACAGCAGCTGGGACCGTCAGAGCTGCTCCTGGGGCTTTTACAACCTATTCTGCAGTTTGGTTCACGTCTTAGTTGGGTGTCATAAATAATATGTATATTATGCTCCTGGGGCTGCATTAAAAGACAAAAAACAAAACCTGTACCTCCCTTCCCCAGTCCTCGGCTCCTGTGCTGCATCTCTCTGGTCTTCCGTTTCCAATCTTCTCCTGCAGAATGGGACGTCACTGCTGCAGCCGCTAATTGGCCACAGGGGTCACATGCCTCTGCTTACATCCCCGTACGGCGCTGTTCACTTCTGAATGGTGATAGGAGCGGAGGCATGTGACCCCTGTGGCCAATCAGCGGCTGCAGCAGTGACGTCCCATTCTGTAGTAGAAGACTGGAAACAGGAGAGCGACACAGCGCAGGAGCCGAGGGCCAGGGGAAAGTGGGTGTTAGGGTTTTATTTTTAATGTATGCCCAGAAGCAGTAGATTATTATTATTATTTTTATGACATAGACAACCCCTTTAATCCTCCAGGCGGCCCCCTTTACTTTGGTAGAACATTACACCGGTGACCTATAAGGCAGAGTCTTTCCTCTTGAAGCTAAACCTAACGTGCCATAAATCTCCTCTGCTCGTTCCTACAACTTCAAACATCAATATTTGACGAGGTCGTCAAGTTTATTTAAAAATAGAAGAAAAGGTTCTGCTGCCCAACAGTAACAAACAGCAAAGCAAAAGCATCCCCTCCTCATTGTCGCAGCGCGGGCTCTCCCCGGTTCTGTTGTCTCCCAATCTCTGGCCGATCGGGGATGTTCCTGCTTCATCAGTCACATGTTACTCCCTAATATCATCATTGGGAAGTGAACGGCTCTAAATGGTGACGGCTGCGGCGGTGACGTCCTGTTCGGCTGGAGACGGGAAGAAAACAGAAGGTCGGGAGAGGCAGCCAGCAGCGTTACAGAGGTGAGCAGGAAGGAGAGTGTGGTTGTTTGGGCAGCAGTACCTTATCATTTTATATGAACCCCTTTAACTGGACAATGCCGGTGTTACTGGAGTGTAGTGTCAGCATGGTGGGAGCACATTTCAGAGGAGGAATGATTTGTGTCCGTGGGCGCTATGGAATGATGAAGAAGGTCTTAGGGTATGTTCACACGGCAGATTTTTTACACTATTTTCTAAGCGGTTTTTGAACGTTTCCGCTCCCAAAGCAGCATCAAAACCTCACCTTAAACGTGCTTCTTTAGAAGAGGTTTTAGAGGCGTTTCTCGGTGCGTTTTTGGTGAGGTTTTCAACACTGTTTTCACCCATATAAATTAATAGCCAGGTCAAAAACGCGTCAAAAACCGCACAGAGAAACACGCCTACAAAAGCTTCAAGAATTGACATGACGCTTCTTTTTCAGCGCCCAAAACTGCTTCCGAAGAAGCGCGTAAAAAACTCATCGTGTGTGAACTACAAACACTGGTTTACATAGGAATCAATGAAAATGAACTGCGGGCGTTTTAGAGACGTTTTGGGAGCAGAAAACCACTTCGAAAACAGTGTCAAGATCAGCCTTAGGCCTTGTCCCCACAGCACGGGTTTGCAGTCGGTTTTTCAGTCGGTTTTCGGGTTTGAAAACCGTCTGACAAACCATTAACATGGGCCGCTATTGAAAACCCGTGCAGCGGACCCCACTGCATGTGTTTTCCACCCGGCGGTTTTTCAGACTGCCGGAGGTCCGAAAAACATTCAACAGGTTCATTCTTTTTCGGACGGAATATGAACAAGTGAATGTGAAGGGGTGGGGCTTCTCTCCACTAACTGCAGATAAAAGCCGCCCCCCCCCCCCCCCCCCCCGGCGGCCGTGTGCATGGCCCGAAAACAAAGCAAATACCGGTCGGGATTTGCACTGTGCTGTATGAATGGCCGCTAAGGGTGCGTTCACACGGCAAGGTTTATCCGACCGGTATTTGTCCGGTCTATGTGCAGTGCACACGGCCGCAGGGTGCTGGGGTGGGAGGGGGGGGGCGGTTTTTCTCCGCGATGAGCCCTCCCCCTTCACATGCACGGATTTTGTCCAAAAACCGGACGGAAGATTGTGCTTGTAGAATGTTTTGCGGGCGGCTCGCGGGCGGAATACCGTGCAGTGGAGACTACCGCACGGGTTTTCTATAGAGCCCCGTTCTGCTCATCTGCAAAACCGCAAACCGTCTGAAAAACCAGCTGAAAACCCGTGCAGTGGAGACATGCCCTAACTCCTCTCCAGACGGTGCTCGGTCCTGAGGATTAGGTAAACACTTGGCAGACACAGGTCACATTAATAGAGGAAAGATGGCTGAAAAGCTCCAGGTGTAGGGAACAGCACAGTGACTGCAATAAGGAGGGAAATCCATAGCTGTAACCGCTGTGTTATTTCGGAGGCGGCAGATTACACAGGCACTCTGCATTCATTGTGTTTGAGCGGCAGAGTGCGACTGAGCCTGTAATTTTCCGGTGCCCGCTGCGTGTGGATTATTTGCGATTTGCATGTAACGCAGCAGGTTTTCTGGCTGTGTAGGACTTTAATCACACGGTGTCTTCTTCTCCGCAGATATCGAGTGCATGGTGCAGCTGCCTGATCCAGAACATTACTGGGAACCCGTCTTTGGCACCTGTGTGTTCCTCTTTTCTTTTGTGATCCCCGTTCTGATCATCACCATCTGCTACAGCTTGATGATCAGGAGGCTGAAGAAAGTCAGAGTCTTATCTGGGTCGAGGGAGAAGGACCGAAACCTCCGTCGGATCACGCGGCTGGTGCTGGTGGTGGTCGCAGTGTTTATTATCTGTTGGACCCCCATTCAGATTTACGTGCTGGTGCAGAGCCTCGGAGCAAAGCCCAATAGTGACGTCAAGGTGGTCATTCTTCATTTCTGCATTGCTCTGGGCTATATAAACAGCAGTCTCAACCCGGTTCTCTATGCCTTCTTGGATGAGAACTTCAAGGCCTGCTTTAAGAAGTTCTGCTTTCCCTCCGCCTTCCGTACCGAGCTGCAGATGTCCAACCGCATGTGCAGCATTGCCAAAGATGTCGCCTATGCCTGCAAGAACTCGGACGGGCCGAATAATCCGGCATGACTAGGCATGGAACTGCCCATGTTGGGCGGAGAAACAGACCAAGTGGGGACTAATCCGCAAGCAGAGCTGACGCAGATCACTGCTTTGTGACCAAGATGATGGAGGTGCACCGAGAAACACCTCCTTTCTGGATGCAATTCATGTACACAATGGAAATACAGTGGAAATCCATTGGTTGTTTAATATGGGACTCGCCAGCTTCTGCTACGACCAGAGGAAGGACGCTCAAATGAACTAGAGTTCTGCCGACTTAACTCTCATTACTGTAGAGACCCAAGGTGAGGGCGACGTCTTCATCAACGTGACAGCCCCCCAGATGAAACCCTAATCCCTTGTAACCTCTCTGTACATAATTTTTCTAGAGTCTCAAGCTATTTTGCTCCAGAGGAGCAGAATTTGCCCTATGGGGACTTGTTTCCCCTCATCTCCAATTCCCAAATATACAGCCTGTGATTTCTAAATCTGTAAATGTGTGCATAGGTACAGTCGTTATGATCACAATAATAAAGGACACAAGCACCTGATGTCTAAAACTGGAAGAGGGGGCCAAAACCATATTGGCCAAATGGCCCTAAAGAGGTGTTCATCCAAGATGAGGGCCGAATGTCCCTAAAGAGGTGCTCATCCACTCTGAGGAGCAAATGTCCCTAATAGGTGTTCATTCACTCTGAGGGCCGAATGTCCCTAAAGAGGTGTTCATACACACTAAGGGCCAAGTGTCCCTAAAGAGGAGTTCATACACACTGAGGGCCGAATGTCCCTAAAGAGGTGGTCATCCACGCTGAGGGCCGAATGTCCCTAAAGAGGTGTTCATTCACTCTGAGGGCCGAATGTCCCTAAAGAGGTGGTCATCCACTCTGAGAGCCAAATGTCCCTAAAGAGGTGTTCATCCACACTGCGGGCCAAGTGTCCCTAAAGAGGTGTTCATTCACTCTGAGGGCCGAATGTCCCTAAAGAGGTGTTCATTCACTCTAAGGGCCGAATGTCCCTAAAGTGGTGTTCATTCACTCTGAGGGCCGAATGTCCCTAAAGAGGTGATCATTAATGCTGAGAACCGACTCTCCCAGATCTGTCCTACTGAATTCATAGAGACTACCTAAAAATGTTATATGAATGAAGAGTCCTAGACTGAAAAAATGCCCATGAAGATGACCCCAGCTGTTTTTGAAGATCTCCAAGATCTGGGTTCATCGTAGGACTTCTCCACAGCTTGGTGATCTCGCGTCTTGTTTTTACTTCTACTGAGCCGAACTTTTTAAGCTTTTTCAAACTACGCTCGCGTCATTAGTGAGAAGCCGATCGTGTGAAAAAAAGGACAACTTTTTGCAGGACTAGACAACTATATTCTGAACAAATATTTTTGCTCTAGAACGCACAGTCCGACTCTGGGATGATAATCTCCATGGATACTAGGTAGGTCTCCTGTATCCACCCATATTCGATTATTGAGAAGGTTACACTCCTGCAGCCTTAAATCTACTCCCTTCTAGCATTGCACTTAATGAAAGCCTTTCTGATTTGTAAATAGACACTGTTACATGTATATACTCTATGTAGACATACACTATCTATATTTATATATATGATCACTTACATATTTGAAGCCTCAAAAATACAAGCCTTTCTTCACTGGGGATCTGATGAACTTTGCTCCAGCAAGCAAGGAATCTGAAAAAAAAAATTAAAAAAAAAGAGGAGCGCTTGACTTTTACATGTAGCCGGATTATTATTTGGCCTCAAGATGCGTTTGACCAGATCGATTCGGTGAGAGCGCCCATCTTGGTCCATAGACCGGAGATAGACAGTGATGCTAAAGGTGGAGAGGATCTTCTCCTGTGCTGGTCCCCACAAGCTGTGAACATGTAGAACATCTTAGCTACTGGGACTCCGGACGCTTCTTCTGGCCTCAGGACTTGTATGATCAGGAGCGAAGGGCACAAGAGTTTTGGATTCATGTAGGTGATTTTTTTATTTTGTGCCCTACAAGATGCTGTTTGGACCAGGATCCGATGCCGGCTGAGAGCGCCCCCATCCGTGGTCCAGCTAGACCGGAGATAGACAGTGATGCTAAAGGTGGAGAGGATCTTCTCCTGTGCTGGTCCCCACAAGCTGTGAACATGTAGAACATCTTAGCTACTGGGACTCCGGACGCTTCTTCTGGCCTCAGGACTTGTATGATCAGGAGCGAAGGGCAAAGGAGTTTGGATTTGTAGTGAGTGTCTTGTGCCACCTGCAGACCTCAGTTTTCGTGTTGGTTGGATGAATTTGGGGAGTGTGTGTGGATACAATCGCAATGTATATACAATTTCTTATAAAATGGGCTCAATCATAGGTACACGATAAGTGGGTGACAGGTGGAGTACTACGTCCACATAGCTTTATAGTGTTACATTTGGTGCCTTGCCCCTCTTCCTTAATAATGGTCAACCTCATATAGTTTTACCTAAGGAAAGATCACATTTTAGTCGATTGTTACCTTCTATATGTTATATAACAATCACATCTGACAATTAAAGGGACGTTACCACTATAGACTTTGATGGTGGATCGATATGAGAGAGAGAGAGAGATAACAGAAAGTAGAGTCGTGCACAAGTGTGACCGGGTCTCCATTCTTAGCTAACACTACTGGAGCCCGAAACAGATGTGGGCCCTCGGGCGGGACCCACACCTCTAGGCCCACATCTGTTTCGGGCTCCAGTAGTGTTAGCTAAGAATGGAGAATCGTCACACTTGGTGCACGACTTCTTTCTGTTTTATGGGGTTTACGTCAGGAGCGCTGTGTTCTCTCTTCTGTAATGGAGTTCCATAGGGGGAGCGCTGTGTTCTCATTCTGTCTGAGTCCGTACAGGGGAGCGCGTGTTTTCTCCATTCTGTCTATGGGAGTTCCATACAGGGAGCGCTGTGTTCTCCATTCTATTCTATGGTAGTTTCCCAATACAGGGGGAGCGCTGTGTTCTCCATTCTATTCTATGGCAGTTTCCCAATACAGGGGGAGCGCTGTGTCTCTCATTCTGTTCTATGGGAGTTTACCGTACAGGGGAGCGATGTGTCCTCCATTCTGTTCTATGGGAGTTCCCAGTACAGTGGAGGGCTGTGTTCTCCATTCTGTTCTATGGGAGTTCCCAGTACAGGGGAGCGCTGTGTTTTCCCATTCTGCTCTATGGGTTCCCATACAGAGATGCGCTGTGTCTCATTCTGTTCATGGAGTTCCCAGTACAGGGGAGCGCTGTGTTCTCCATTCTGTACAGGGGTCCCTCAGGAGCGCTTGTTCTCCATTCCTCTATGGGAGTTCCCATCAGGGGAGCGCTGTGTTCTCCATTCGTACTATGGGAGTTCCCAGTACAGGAGCGCTGTATTCTCCATTCTATTCTATGGAGTTCCCGTACAGGCGCATGTTTCTCATTCTGTACATAGGAGTTCCCAGTACGGAGCCTGTGTTTCATTCTCCTATATGAATTCCAGTACAGGGAAGCGGCGTATTCAGTTGAACTCAAAACTCCCATAGAACAGAATGGAGAGTCGTGTACAAGTGTGACCGATTCTCCATTCCAGAAGAGGTGGGAACTACACCAGACTTTGGTGACTTATTGTAAGGCTATAGTGGGAACACCCCTTTAAAAGATTTAAAGATCTACTTTGAAATAATGATAAAATTGTAGCATCCCACGTGGATCTCATTGATATGAGCATCCTCATGTGACTATAATTGAGCCCATAGGGGGAGGGGGTGCCTCGGCATTACTGTAGGTGGCAGAAACTTTCAGATTTGCGCTAAATCACCAGGAGGCCTCGCAGTGAAATGATGGGCGTCATTTACAGAATGACTGATACCAAATGGCAGTGATGAAATTACGGAGGTGGTTAAGTCCGATGCCTAGGAGCCCCTGTGCCACGAGACGGGGACACTATGGCATATGTTACTAATTGCACAATGCTCATGCCTGTGATGATGTGATACTGTACATAGCCCTGATATAATGTGACATAGGAAGCAGGGGGACTCAGGTATAGGTTTTTATTTAACTGGATCCAAATGTTAGTTATGCTGCTGGCAGGGGTGCGTCCGGCCAGTCAGATTATACAGCCCTGGGCTGCACATGATCCCTGTGTCTGATCACATAGGATCATAGGCTGCTCTTTGGAGCCCTGAGCATTACATTTTATGCATCCATTGGAAGAATGCAGTGTGAGGTACAATTAGTAGTTAATATATATATTAGGTTATAAGAAGGGGAACAGTGCAATGTGCTTGCAGGAGTGCCTTATTGCTAACTATATTGTACTTGTGGTTGTGCTTCTGTCTGGAGCGTGGAGTGGGCTTGTGTTGATGAATGGCTCCTGTGCGTCTCTCAGTGGCCAGTATTGGATCTCCAGGTTTCCTCCGCCAGTGACCTGCCGCCTCCTGTACACATCTCCTCTGCTTGCTCCAATGTTCTCTGTGATCTTAACATGCTGCTTTGCGGGATGCAGGTTCATGTCCCACGTATTTCTGTGCTAGCAAATCGACTCATTGAATGTCTGCCTGGAACGCGGCCCGTTCCGGGCTCCCTCGCGCACCTGTACAGAGACGCTCGTGTCTTCACTGACTTTGTGCTTCATTTTGCAGCAAGACTTATCTCACGCTATAAAGACAATTACTGGATAAGCCAAGTCGTTGGGAATATGGGTCCTAATGTGAAGATAGTATTAAGGATCAGTACAGCACCCTCCAACCAAGGAAATCCGGGACTGCACCAACCCTAAAGAGCAACTCTAGTCAGATATAAAAATTCTCTGACCCCTCCAGCTCCGTATTCTGGTCTATACAGGGGAGTGTTATAATACGTATATCTTTGTCCAAAAGGAGCAACGTTATGATATTTAACTACATTGGGGGCAGTATTAGGCTCCGTTCACACGGTGGTTTTGGCCGCGGGTTTGCTGCGCGGGCATGGTCTCGGAGCGGGAGGGACGTGGTTTTGGGCGCGGCTTGCATCGAGGGTTTGCCCCATGCAAGTTAATAGCAGGGGGCAAACCGCGCCGTGAGCCGCGGCCAAAACCACGCGACGCCCGCGGCAGAACCGCACCGCCGCCGCGCAGAGCACTCCCTGTCAAGACTTGACAGGAGAGTTCTCCACACGCGCGGGTTTAGCCGCGGTCCCGAAGCCGCGGCGTGTGAATATTAATGCGGTTTCCCATAGGAAACCATGTTAATAAACTAGGCACGATTTGGCTGCGGAAACCGCGACGGAACCCGCGGCCATAACCCCGGCCAAATCCGTCGTGTGAACATGCCCTAAGGGTATGCTCATATGGGTCAGGAAACCCTGGTGTTTTTATTCTGTGTGTTCACTGCAGAAAACATAAAAAACACAAGTTGAACTAAGGGTAGGTTCACACGACAGGTTTTTCAGCGCTGACTCTGGAAAAAGCCTTGTTTCCTCGTTGACGATTCTGCCCTTCCTAGTAGAGTTGATCGATTGATCGAGATCGAGATGGGTCTCTCGATCCATCCGATACTTCCGGTAAAATCGGGTAAGAATCGCGATCGCGTCATTTTCACCTTGCATTGACTTTAATGGGAATCGACGATCAAATTGAAAATGGAAAAGATTTTCATGAAAAAAATCGAAATCGGCTCAATCTCGATTTTTACCGATCTCGATTAATCGATCAACTCTACTTCCCAATGCGGAATTTCAACAAGGAAACGGCCCAGAATGTCAGAGGCGGATTTCTGCCTCGGGCGCATTATCACGAAACATGCGTCAATGACGGTGCGGACATTACACGCTGATAATTACTGTAAAAATCAGCATTGTCTGATTTTACACAGGGCTCAGCATAAAAGGGGTTGTCTCACTACAGAGATCGCTGCTTTTTATGTTAAAGATCTTGCTAAAAACAAGTCACTTTGCAATATGTGTCCATAAACAGTGTCCTACCTATTCTGAGATATCCCCTCTTGTATGGGCTGCATCAGCTCCTCAGGTCGCTATAGCTACAGACCTGTTCAATCTCTCATGATAGGTTGCCAGCACTGGTCGCTATAGCTACAGACCTGTTCAATGTCTCCTGATAGACTGCCAGGGCTGGTTGCTATAGCTACAGACCTGTTTGATTTATCCTGATAGGCTGCCAGCACTGGTTGCTATAGCTACAGACCTGGCTTCTACTGCAGCCTGTAGAAGCCAGTAAACACGTTCCTGAATTCAAAATGAAACCAAGAAAACAGCACTGAGGTAAGATGAATCAATGTAGTGAGACAACCCCTTTAAACACTGTACTGCTAAGTCAGACACCGATTCTGATTGGGGACTCCTCAGCCAGAATCAGCATCCAAGTCCCCCCTCCGCCCCCCACCCTCCTAGTGTGAACAATTCCTAAGGGCAGAAAGAGGAGGGTAGGGAAGTTTAAAACTTTTTGTCTCTCTATTGATAAGGAATATGAAACCCACAGGGTATGAAGCAATCTGCTGTAAAAGGAATATTTCACTCCTTACCCCAATTCTCACTCAGACTGGATGTTTATCGGCTCCATAAGTATAAATATTATTGAGCAGTAAGTAGTTATCTAAGCCTTTCTTGCAGCCCCCCCTGTTCCCGCTGGGGCCAGCGCCTAAGGCGGCGATTCCAGAGGATCATGGTTATTGTGGTAAAGGCGGCTTTTCTCTTCAGGAGATTGAATCTTTTTTCCTCAAGACGAAGAGAGCGCCCCCTTTGACTTTTGAGGAGGTTTCACATGAAATAGCTTTCCCCATACTTTTTGTAGCTGCCATTTATAAACTAATCATGTCTCCCTGGAGCCCTCTGTTCCCAAGACTAAATAAAGTTTAACTCGTTTAACCTTTCCTCATAATGGAGATGTTCCAGGCCGCTAACCAGTTTGGTTGCTCGTCTTTGTACTTTCTCTAGCTCCAGTACATGCAGTGGGTCTGACCCCTTTAAACATACCCTTATAGTTGTAATATTCTTATTCATACGTAGGGGCAGGATTGTTTTAGCTTTATTCTTATCCATAGGGCACAGTCATCATCTGATTGAACTGGAATTGCGGCAACCACTTTTGTGAGTCAGAATAATATTAAAGGGGTTTTGCCACGATGTAATGTTGACGTGGGATCCTCCAAAATGGGTATTTAATCACTTTTCTAAATATATGTGATTACAAAAAGTGAAGCCTCTGAGAGCTACAGCATTGCTCAGTCCCCCTTAGTTTCCTGACAGTTTACATTAGACACGACCAGTGGAGCTGAAAGGAGCTGATCTGGCGGGTAAGCTTGTTTGCACTTCTTATCTGATGACAGGGAACATGAAGGAGCTTGCAAGGGGCTGGGGAGAAAATTGCAGTGCAAGAGGCTGTCTGCTGTATAGAGAATCCACTGGTTGTAATGTAATTATCTGAGTAAACTTTGCAGATGCTCCCTGATTCCTCGCTCTCTGCTCACCCCTCCTCTTTCTCCCCCCTGACTCAGCATGCTTTGTTTATCTTCACTCCGAGCAGATAAGAAGTAAGGAACTCACTTCCGGGCAAAACCCCTTTAAGGGGATGAAAATTAGCCCTGGACAAGTTCCTCCCAGGGAAAAGCAAGTATAAAATCTGTGCTGCAACCCCCTATCTCCTGTGGCAGAATGAAGTGGGGAGGTGGGGGCAGGGGCTTCAGAAAACTTTTTTTTTTTTCTTTTTACAATCCAAAATTTTTTAACAAGAACAATAAGATGAATCCTGACTGGAATTGTTCTTTAGACAAAAGTATGGTGTCTACAAAAAGGTAAATACGTCGGATATTTTACCGTCCTGCTACATCCATCTTACGTGATTATTCCTTCTGCATTGTAGTTTGGCTGCTCTCATGGGTCAGGGTGACACTTTGCTGTAATCATCCTTTCACCTTGTATCTATGATAGCAGTGTAACAGTGAGTGGACTGTGACTGGTTCCCTGCACGCTGCTGGTATAACATAAGCCTGGCTGCAGAATCAAGGAGAATTCTCGTTTTACATTTAATAGGTGGCACTGCCGAATCCTATGAGCCTCTCCAGATATAGTCCTACTCTATAATGGCATGAGAGGTCTATTTAGAGAAGTAGACTCCCGCATGTGATGACACTACAACCACCAGCACGCCCTGATACATTCTCAGTCATTGTTTAAGTGTGAATCACCCCAGTGTCCCAGCACAGAGGATATTTATTCCTAAACCATATTTTAGGTCATACATTCTGGTTAAATATCTAATATATCTTTATAGGCGACTTATATTTCCAGTGCACGATCCAAATCCTCGGCAGAGATGTAAAATTAAAATATCAAATTCTGCATGCCTACCGCCACCACTTGGGGGAGCTCACTGCATACCGTGACCGAGTTCAGTGTATGGCAGGAAGCCCTAAGGACGGGATCACACTACGATATTGCTTTACATTCGTGGTATCCCTCGGGGTACTATGAAAAGATACCCCAGGGGATACTTCAATGCAGCTTCGGTGGCCCCATAGGGATTATAGAGTAGATGTAGCCCAGTGTGGACTTCATTTTGATGCCCCGGCGCATGTGCCTATTTTACAAGACACAATAGCAGAGTGGACTGTGTTAGATAAGAGATAAGTCCAATTAATTATATATTAAGAAATTAATCGGCTCCTAATGGGTGTTAAAGGGCGGACGTTTACTTTTAGCCTCCCAGTGGTTGGAACGCTTCCACTCAATGACATATATGACCTTGAGTCACGTCGGAGGAGTGGAGCCGAGCGACACATAGTTAAATGCTAAGGCATTTATATGTATGATCCAATAGAAGGGACAGAACACCTAATGGTTTATACTATAGTGGACCCTGTGGCTCGCACTAACCATTCAGGGATGGGGGGGGGGGGGGGGGGTCGAGGGAGAACAATGCTGTGCCACCCACTCACTGGTGTAGCAGAGAGCAGCTTCTGCTATATATACAGTCAGCACCCAAATTAAAGTGCTGGACAGGAAAGTATAGTGTAATGTACATGGTACATATGGGAGGGGAGGAAGCCATCTTATGCAAACTCACTCCACTGTGCACTGCACTCAGCAGTGTAGCAAAGATTGGCTCCTGCTACATGCAGTCAGCAACCCCATCAAGGCGCTGTACAAGAATTTATGCTGTGATGTGGGCAGTACCAAAAAGGGGGAGGAAGCAAAGGAAGCAATCCCATTCAAACTCACTCCACTGTGCCTTGTATTTAGCAGTGTAGTAGAGATTGGCTCCTGCTACTTGTACAGTCAGCAACCACATTAAAGGATATATGCTGAGATGTGGACAGTACCAAGCGGGTAGGGTGGGGGGGAGCCATCTCATCCAAACTCACTCCACTGTGCTCTGCACTTAGCAGTGTAGCAGAGAGTGGCTCCTGCTACTTGTACAGTCAGCAACCACGTCAAGGGATATATGCCGAGATGTGGACAGTACCAAGTGGGGGTGAGCCATCTCATCTAAACTCACTCCACTGTGCCCTACACTCAGCAGTATGATAGATGGTCAGTTATATAGATTGCAGTCGTTGTCCTTAAGTGGATGTATTTTCTATTACAGTCAACGTCCTGAGACGGGGAATCTACTTGTGTTTTAGAATGGTGATGGGCATGGGGGATCCTATTCAAAAATAATTAATTGATGCCGCCCCCTGAATTATTATAGAGCGAGAATCTAAAGTCCTTTAGTCGGTATTATAACTTATCATTTTCCATGAATCTCTACATCAATCTGTTCTGCTCCCCCCGCCCGCTGATACAGTAACATGTTCATCATGACGGGTTCACTTTAAATTGTAGATAAGATAGATCCAGAGATGCATGCTCAATGCGGCCTTGTGTACAGGAACACTCAGCGCGTCCGCGCCATTTGTCAAGGTCACTGCCGAAGCCGTAGCGTTTAAGAGGCGCTGCCTCTCGCCGGAATAATTTTGCTTCAATTATCAGGAACATGTATCAAGCTAATATTATGCAGAACAAATGAATGCAATTATCCTGTTTTCTTGTTAATAGAATTACTGATGGCTCATGTGTAAAATTCTCAGAAACCATTAATCTCTCCAGCACCCCCCCCCATCACCACCCCCACCGTTGCCGCTTCCTCTCCCTTTGCCTCGGCTCATAAGTGTTAAACAGATTATTCAGAGCAATGAAATCCTGCGTCTAGACGGGTGCAGCGAGAAAGCGGCGCCCGCTCACCTACAGCCTCCCTGGCAGATTTAAGACCTTTCCATAAAGTACAGGCTTTAAACGGAACATGTTGCTAGAGTCTATAATCCCTTTAGTTGACAATAAGTGGTGACAAATTTAATCAAGGAAGTCAAGTCAAAATCGGAAAGTCTTCCTGAGGGAAACTCGCCAACATTTGGCACTGTGCCCCCCCACCCCCACACACACACTGATTGAATAAAGGCGTTCTCGGCGGCCGTAGGCCGGTGCTGAGGGGCCCCTAATCATCTTGATAGCATTGCTGTGTATCGCTTCCATGTACATTTTATCGACAGTCACAGATGAGCATATATTACCATATGCTGGTTCTGCAAGTGCACTACCCAAAAAGAACAATTCCTTTAAAAATTAACTTTTATTAATATCTAATATAAAACTTAGACCACAAGATATCCCCAATGAGTTACACCCCAGGGGAAAAAGAACTATGGGACAATCTGCCTAGACAAACTGCCTATTGGCAATTAAGAGGAGTAAAAAACCTATCAAGTCCCTATTGCAATACCGATTATCTACCCAATGCAGAGCAACCTGGTCAGGGACATTTTTTGGATCGGCAGATGCCCCAGTTTCCTCTGAGGAGCAAAGAAAGGAATATGAAGTAACCGGGACCACTAATTTACAAATCATTAATCGTCAGTAGGGTGATTACGGGACTGAGACTAGGGTCCTTGAAAGGGGACTGTCCTTTGTTCCCACAAACCATTTTAGAGAATTTGAATGGGTAAAGGACCTTAATCTCTTCGTCCGCAAGGTAAAGTGGGCAAAATTTTTCCACAAAAAAGATCTTAAGGAGTGTGAAATTTTGGGCATTGAGCCTGGGATCAAACGGGGTTTTGGACCCTCTGCAGTACATCCAGAAGAGGATTTTCCGGGGGGGGAAGGGCCCCTTTTCCGCCCTATCTGGGAAAAGCTCACGATGCCACCGCCCCAACCCTATTCCTGCTTTTGAGGTTTTCGGACGGGGTTTGGGGGGAACTTAAGGATTTTGGCCCCAAATTTCGGGGCCCTAACAATTGTCAAGGAAGAAAGTTTGGGCTTTAAAAGGGTTTTGGAAAGGGAAATTCTATTGTAATAAAGGGCAGCAGATAAGGGGGGTAACCTAGTGATAATGGATGTTGCCCGTACCAAAAAATGTGCTTCCTTTTCGGGACAGGATTTTTTTTTAAAAAAGTACGAGAAAAGCCCCTAATCATCTTTTGCCTGGAAAAAAAGGGTTTTGTTAGAGAACCCCCTACCCAAAGAGGATTATCAACAAACCCAGTATGATTCCCTATTCCCGGAGTTCCCCAAGAGTGGCGACTTTTTAGGGTTTTCCCAAAAGTGCATAAGGGGGACCCCCCCCAAAAGGGGAAACCCTATTTTTTCCGGAATTGGAGTCTTACTAGAATTTGGGGGAGTGTATATAGATAGGATTCTAAGAGCTTGTACCCCCTCCCCTGTTTTAAAGAGACACGCAGATTTTTAAAACTAAAGGTATGTGGTAGAGCATGATACATTTTTTGCAGCATAGATGAAAGGGGCACTCTATCTTCAGTACCTCATGAAGAGGGCCTTAAACCGTTAGATACTTCCTTGACTCCAGGGGCACCTGTTTTTTAAATGCCCCTTTTTTGGGGGGGGGGCGGGGGGGGGGGGGGGGGGGGGGGGGGGGGGGGGGGGGGGGGGGGGGGGGGGGAAGGGGGGCTGGTGGGAGAGCACTACCTCTTTGGGAGATGGAGACCAATGTCTGACAATATTCCCCTCTGGCCCCGTTTTCGACGACATTTCATCTTATGGAAGGGTAGGGGGCACCTTTGAATCATTTGAAGACTCACTCAATCAAAATGATTTGGTTTAAGTTTTTCCTTTGTGTGGAACGGTTTACACTTCCTTCCCCTTGAGTGAACTTCCAAAAACCCGGTTTTTTCATGAATACTAAGGTAATAGGAAGGTGTCTACCAACATCCTCAGAGGGAAGTGCCATCCGAGACTTGGTAAAGGGGGACCCCGGGGGGAAGTCCCTTCCCCTGAGGAAAAGCCCCGACATACCCACATTAAACAAGTAAGGTCTTAAAAATGGGTTTTAAACAGAGGTTACCTGAGGGGCCCTCTAAAGGGGGTTTTTTCACAAAGCTTGAAAGAGGACAAAATTAATCTTTTGGCCCCAAAAAACAAAATGAACCCCCAGTGTTGAGAGAAGGATTTTGTATCATTGGGGAATTTTTGCGCCAATGCACACGATTTGAAATTTTGTGACTAGGTATTGGGCTCTTTTGGGGAGAAGAACCTTGAGTATTTTACCGGCATCCCCCAACACATACAGAAAAGGACGTAGCTTGGGGGTGTTTTTTTGGGGAAAAGCCACTTCGTGTCCCCCCCCAAGGGAACCTGGCTCAGTAGAAGCCCGGCTGCTTTTAAAAGTTGCAAATGCAAGTTTTTTCCCCTTTTTTTGTCAAAATGAAAAATTTGTAGTGGAACCTGTGACCGGACTTATAAATCAAGGCTTCAAAATTGTGTCCCTCTGTTGGGGTTGTTTACCTGGCCACCTGGTTTTTGGGGTTAATTATGTGGGTAAGACCAAAGAGAATTCAGGCCAGGGTAGGGGGGAAAACTTTTGGGGTATTAAAGACCATGGATAAACAATTTTAAGGGAGTTTGGGATAACAGAAGGGAAGGGAGAATGTATCAAGTTTAGAGGAAATTTAAATCTCGGCCCCCCTACAGGGGGGGAGCGGGGGTAATTTTATTTCCAAAAGAGCTAATGGATCTACAGGCTGAAAATTTTGTGTCCCCCCGGGGGGCCCCTTAAAAATCTCTTTTCTTTTGCATGTTTTATTTGAGTCAAACCTGTTGGGGGGACCCCCCTCCTCCTGCTCCCATCTCTGAGCTTTGGGTTTTTTTTTAAAATTGTTTTCGTTCAAAGCATTTAATTACTCCCCTTGGTATTTACCATATAGCCATTATGCCAATTTTAATTGATATTTTTTTGCCCTACAATAGAAAAAGGTTTTGTCCCCCAACTATATTCTGGATTCTAAAAGGAAAAGGAGTCAATGAACTTTATGAGGGGATTATGTTCCTGTATTATTGGTCGGATACTATGTGCATTATTTATGCAAATGTCGATGCCCGGCTCTTTGTAGTTTGCATCTAATGCGGTCCCCCTTGTTTTCTAAGGGAAAACCGGCTTTCTTTGATTCTTACATACGTTTTTGCTGTTGATGAGCGAGATGCTGCCTTCACATAATGGGTTGGAGGCATCTGTTCAATTGCCCCGATTACCACGCATGCGCTTGGGGCCCGGGAAACTGTGGGCGCCATCTTTGAAACCTGCGCATGGGGCGGTGGAAGCCCGCGTGCTAGCGGGCCCCGTTTTAATGCCGCCGTGCGCATGGGCCCTACATGACGCCGAAAGACCGCGGCGTTAACTAAAAGATGGGCGGTGAGTTTGAATCTAGGGGGAAGGGGGATTGTAGGTGAGCAGAAAAAAAGGGGGCGGTAAAATTTACACTTCACACATAAAAGGTGGGGTTTGATCCCCTGGGGACGTAAACACCCTCATACCAGAGGGGTACCCACCTGGGAGCATACTGGGTGGCTGGGGGCTTTCGGTAGGGGTATGGGGATTAATTTTTATGGGTATGCTCTCTTTATGGAGGGATTTTTGGGGATTTGAATATACCGACCCCCCGTTTTGTCCTTTATTTTTTGGGACACCACTTGTTGTGAAGAGCTTGTCCTTCATCAGGGGACTATGTATTTAACCCCTGCTGCATATTTTAAACAGGGGTTATGTAAGGGCCCCTTTTTCTCCCTTTAAACCCATTGATAATCCCTGAAATTGGGCGAAACGCAACGCTGGGGACTACTGTGCTGACTAGGAGATTCATAAAAATTAGGTGTTACCTAAAATGTCCTTTGGGGTTTATGTATTTTTTATGGGGATTTATGACAGAACCGATGTTATAAATTTTATACTCCCTTTTTTTTTGTGTGTAAACGGGCTACAATTTTTTGAGTGATGTCTTGCGAAGTCCTGTGAGACCACATCAGTATATTTCTTAGCCGTTGAATTATTTGCTTACCTATACCCAAAACGTTTTTTTGCTTATTTATACCCAAAAATGTTTTTTCAATTGTATTGCTGGTCTAGGTGGGGTTTGTGGCTATTATTCTCCACTCCTTGCCATACCTAGGGATTGGTTTCAGTTTCTTGACCTCTACCCCATTTTAGTCCTAGGAACTCAGGCTAGGGACTCCTAGACTCCAGTGACGCGGGTTCGCCCTTATCGGGGCGGTTGCTCTGCATTGGGTAGATAATAAGTATTGCAATAGGGACTTGATAGGTATTACTCCTCTTATTGCCAATAGGCAGTTTGTCTAGGCAGATTGTCCCATAGTTCTTTTTCACCCGTCGGGTGTAACTCACTGGGGATATCTTGTGGTCTAAGTTTTATATGAGATATTAATAAAAGTTAATTTTTAAAGGAATTGTTCTTTTTGGGTAGTATATTTGATTGTATTCCTATATTTTGTCACCTGGGAGGTTTTTTTTGATTTATTGGTTCTGCAAGTGCAACACAGGTGACCTATCTAATCAGTCAGGGATAACCAAATGAGTGCTATACAGCCCCCTGAGCTGGGAAAGGGGGAGAGTTGCGTGTCATTGCCTCAAAAAATTGGTACATATAGAAAGATAAAATAAGGGCTCCTTTTCTTCCTTACTACATCTCATCTCCCGACCGTCCTGGATTCACTGGGACTTTCCCTTATTGCAGGCAATGTCCCGCTGTCACCGAGTCTGTTGGGAGAAATGCACTACATTCCTGACCGTACAAGACACGAGGTCCTTCTGCCCCCATCTGAAGTACACATCTCGCTCCCCTGCTCACCAACATGAAAATCACATCCCTGTGTTATTATATGCTATAACCGGAATTAGACAGTATAGCATGATGGCTCAGTGGTTAGCACAGTGTAGCATGGTAAAACAGTGGTTAGCACAGTGAAGCTTGGATGGCTCAGTGGTTAGCATGGTTTAGCACAATGGCTCGGTGGTTAGCACAATGTACTACATTGGCTCAGTGGTTAGCACAGCGTAGTACATTGACTCAGTGGTTAGAACAGTGTAGGATGGTAAATCAGTGGTTAGCACAGTGTAGCTTGGATGACTCAGTGGGTAGCATTGTTTAGCACATTGGCTCAGTGGTTAGCACAGCGTAGTACATTGGCTCGGTGGTTAGCACAGTGTAGTACATTGGCTCAGTGGTTAGCACAGCGTAGTACATTGGCTCAGTGGTTAGAACAGTGTAGGATGGTAAATCAGTGGTTAGCACAGTGTAGCTTGGATGGCTCAGTGGTTAGCATGGTTTAGCACATTGGCTCAGTGGTTAGCACAGCGTAGTACATTGGCTCGGTGGTTAGCACAGTGTAGTACATTGGCTCAGTGGTTAGCACAGCGTAGTACATTGGCTCAGTGGTTAGAACAGTGTAGGATGGTAAATCAGTGGTTAGCACAGTGTAGCTTGGATGGCTCAGAGTGGTTAGCATGGTTTAGCACATTGGCTCAGTGGTTAGCACAGCGTAGTACATTGGCTCGGTGGTTAGCACAGTGTAGTACATTGGCTCAGTGGTTAGCACAGTGTAGTACATTGGCTCAGTGGTTAAAACAGTGTAGGATGGTAAATCAGTGGTTAGCACAGTGTAGCTTGGATGGCTCAGTGGTTAGCATGGTTTAGCACAATGGCTCGGTGGTTAGCACAATGTACTACATTGGCTCAGTGGTTAGCACAGCGTAGTACATTGGCTCAGTGGCTAGCACAGTGTAGCTTGGTGACTCACAAAGTGCAGAAACACTGGCTCAGTGGTTAGCACAGAGCAGCATGGTGGCTCAGTGGTTAGCACTGGAGTCTTGGGTTCAAATCCCACCAAGGAAAATATCTGCAAAGAGTTTGTATGTTCTCCCCGTGTATGTCTGGGTTTTCTCCAGGAACTCTGGTTTCCAAAAACATACTAATGCGCCATTTGTTATTTAGACTGTGAGCCCCAATAGGTACAGGGGTAGTGTGAGTGACGCCAATCTCTGTACAGCGCTGTGGAACATAATGGGGTTGTATAAAATAAGTAAAATAAACCTGGAGAGAGCCAAATCGTATATGCATGGGACGCCTCCACAGTACACAGGGCCAGTATAGAAATCATATATGCATGGGACGCCTCCACAGTACACAGGGCCAGTATAGAAATCAAATATGCATGGGACGCCTCCACAGTACACAGGGCCAGTATAGAAATCGTATATGCATGGGACGCCTCCACAGTACACAGGGCCAGTATAGAAATCGTATATGCATGGGACGCCTCCACAGTACACAGGGCCAGTATAGAAATCGTATATGCATGGGACGCCTCCACAGTACACAGGGCCAGTATAGAAATCGTATATGCATGGGACGCCTCCACAGTACACAGGGCCAGTATAGAAATCGTATATGCATGGGACGCCTCCACAGTACACAGGGCCAGTATAGAAATCGTATATGCATGGGACGCCTCCACAGTACACAGGGCCAGTATAGAAATCGTATATGCATGGGACGCCTCCACAGTACACAGGGCCAGTATAGAAATCGTATATGCATGGGACGCCTCCACAGTACACAGGGCCAGTATAGAAATCCTATATGCATGGGACGCCTCCACAGTACACAGGGCCAGTATAGAAATCGTATATGCATGGGACGCCTCCACAGTACACAGGGCCAGTATAGAAATCGTATATGCATGGGACGCCTCCACAGTACACAGGGCCAGTATAAGAAATCGTAATGCATGGGACGCCTCCACAGTACACAGGGCCAGTATAGAAATCATATATGCATGGGACGCCTCCACAGTACACAGGCCATTTATAGAAATCATATATGCATGGGACGCCTCCACAGTAACACGGGGCCAGTATAGAAATCATATATGCATGGGACGCCTCCACAGTACACAGGGCCAGTATAGAAATCATATATGCATGGGACGCCTCCACAGTACACAGGGCCAGTATAGAAATCATATATGCATGGGACGCCTCCACAGTACACAGGGCCAGTATAGAAATCGTATATGCATGGGACGCCTCCACAGTACACAGGGCCAGTATAGAAATCGTATATGCATGGGACGCCTCCACAGTACACAGGGCCAGTATAGAAATCATATATGCATGGGACGCCTCCACAGTATTATTATTATTATTATTATCATTTATTTTGGAGCGCCCTTGATTCCGGGCGCTGTACATTTCAGGCGGTACATAAATAACATTGGTCAAACAATTACAAAGTGACAATAAGTGACTAACAACTGGTACAGAGGGAAAGAGGTCCCTGCCCGCGAGGGCTTACAATCTACAGGCAAGGGGTGAAGAGACAGAAGGTGAGGGGCAGACATGTTTGTGGGACGGAGCAGTGCAACCCGGTTAATGTTGGTTATAGGCAATCCTGAAGAGGTAGGTTTTCAGGTTACGTTTGAAGCCGGTGAAGAGGGGGAGAGTCTGATGTTTGGGGCAGTGAGTTCCAGAGTGTGGGTGAAGCACGAGAGAAGTCTTGGAGACGGTTGTGTGAGGAGCTGATAAGGGGAGAGCAGAGGAGAAGGTCCTGTGAGGAGCGGAGGTTGTGTGAGGGGAGGTATTTAGAGATTAAGGCAGAGATATATGGAGGGGAGAGGTTATGAGAGCCTTGTAGGTCGAAGTTGCTAGCTTGAACTGGATTCGCTGGGCAATGGGAAGCCAGTTAAGGGATCGGCAGTGGGGAGCGGCTTGGGAGTAGAGAGGTGAATCATATGGGCAGCAGAGTGATGGATAGTTTGGAGGGTAGCGAGGGTGCTAGCTGGGAGGCCACAGAGGAGAATGTTGCAGTAGTCGAGGCGGGAGATGACGAGGGCATGGACTAGCATTTTTGTGCTTTCAGAGTTAAATGAGCGGATTCGGGAAATATTTTTTAGGTGGAGGTGGCAGGCAGAGGTGAGGGTTTGGATGTGCGGTTTGAAGGACAGATTGGAGTCAAAGATTATCCCAAGGCAGCGGACCTGTGGTGCTGGTGAGAGAGTGTAGAGCCGTTGATAGTGATAGAGAGATCAGGTGGAGGGATGGAGGGGGACGGTGGGAAGATAATGAATTCAGTTTTCTCCACGTTTAGTTTTAGGAGACGGAAGGAGAAGAAGGAGGACATGGAGGACAGACAGTCAGGGATCCGGGAGAGAAGAGAGGTGACATCTGGGCCGGAGATGTAGAGTTGGGTATCATCAGCATACAGGTGGTAATGAAAGCCATGTGAGGCTATGAGCTGACCGAGGCCAAGAGTGTAGATAGAGAAGAGTAGTGGACCCAGGACTGACCCTTGGGGGACACCGACAGAGAGAGGCCGGGGGGGAGGAGGTGGAGCGAGAGTGAGAAACGCTGAATGTCCGATCAGTGAGGTACGAGGAGATCCAGGAAAGAGCCAAGTCCGTGATGCCGAGGGAGGAGAGGATGTGTAGCAGGAGGGAATGGTCGACAGTGTCAAAGGCAGAGGACAGGTCTAGGAGGAGAAGCACAGAGTAATGGAGAAGGCAGAGGACAGGTCTAAGAGGAGGAGCACAGAGTAATGGAGAAGGCAGAGGACAGGTCCAAGAGGAGGAGCACAGAGTAATGGAGAAGGCAGAGGACAGGTCTAAGAGGAGGAGCACAGAGTAATGGAGAAGGCAGAGGACAGGTCTAAGAGGAGGAGCACAGAGTAATGGAGAAGGCAGAGGACAGGTCTAAGAGGAGGAGCACAGAATAGTGGCTTTGGCAGTCACTAGGTCGTTGGTGACCTTGGTGAGGGCGGTTTCTGTACAGTGGTGGGGTCAGAAGCCCGATCGGAGTGGGTCAAGGAGAGAGTTGGTGGAGAGATGGGAGGAAAGTTGAAGATGGACGTGTTGCTCAAGGAGTTTAGAGGCGAATGGAAGCAGTGAGATGGGGCGATAGTTGGACAGTGAGGAGGGGTCAAGAGATGGTTTCTTTAGGATGGGGGGTGATGGTCGCATGTTTAAATGAGGAAGGGAAGATGCCAGAGGTTAATGATAGATTGAAGAGATGAGTGAGGGCTGGGATGATAACAGCACTAAGGTCAGGGATGAGGTGAGATGGGAGTGGGTCAAGACTACAGGTGGTGAGGTTCGATTTGGACAGTAGAGAGGAGAACTTGTTAGGAGTGACCGGTGAGAAGCGAGTTAGAGGGGAATAGTCATGGGCAGGTACAGAGGTGGGCTGTGGGGACACTGCAGGAATAGAGGTAGGCTGAGGGGACTGCGGGGTGAAGCTTTGTCTGATGAGATTTATTTTATTATGGAAGTGAGTTGCAAAATCATCTGCTGAGAGGAGAGATGGGGGAGGGGGTGCTGGTGGACGCAGGAGAGAGTTGAAGGTGTTAAAAAGTTGTCTGGGGTTGTGGGACAGGGAGGATATGAGATTGGTGAAATATTCCTGTTTGGCTGAGGTGAGTGCAGATTTAAATGTATGCAGTGATTCTTTATATGAGGTGAAGTCAGTGGTGGAGCGGGTTTTCTTCCAGCGGCGTTCAGCAATTCTGGAAGCTCGCCTCAGCTGTTTGGTGGAGTCTGTGTGCCAGGGTTGTCTGTTCATTTTGCGGGTTCTGTTGTGTGTGAGAGGGGCGACAGCATCGAGAATGGAAGTGATTGTGTTGTTGTAGAAAGTGGTGGCTGCGTCTGGATCAGCAAGTGAGGATATGGTAGAGAGGGGAGCAAGAGAGTCAGAGAGAGTGCAAGGGTTGAGGTTTTGTAGGTTCCTGCGTGGGTGTGCTAGATTTGGTGCAGGAGGGGCAGGTGGAGTGGTGATGGAGGAGAAGGTGAGCAGATTGTGGTCAGAGATAGGGAGAGGAGAGTTTGAGAGGTTAGATAGGGGGCAAAGGTGGGTGAAGATGAGGTCCAGTGTGTGTCCATCTTTATGAGCGGCTCCAGAGGTCCACTGGGAGAGGCCAAAGGAAGAGGAGAGTGACAGGAGTTTGTTAGTAGTGGAGTGGGGAGTATCGATTGGAATGTTAAAATCTCCCATGATGATAGTGGGGATGTCGGTGGCAAGGAAGTGGAGGAGCCAGGAAGCAAAGTGGTCAAGGAAGGTGGTGGCAGGGCCCGGGGGTCGGTATACAACAGCCACTTGGAGGTTGGAGGGGGAGTAGATGCGGACAGAATGCACCTCGAAGGAGGGGAGGGTGAGGGAAGGTACTGGTGGAATAGAGAGAAAGGAACAGGTATCTGACAGAAGAAGGCCGACACCTCCGCCACGTTTACTGCCCGGGCGGGGGGTGTGGGTAAACTGGAGCCCACCATAGGAGAGTGCAGCAGGGGAGGTTGTGTCAGAGGGGGTCAGCCAAGTTTCTGTTAATCCAAGGAAGGTTAGATTGCGTGAGGTGAAGAGGTCGTGGATGAAAGGGAAGCTTGTTGCACACTGAACGTACATTCCAGAGGGCTCCAGACATGGGGATTGGTGCTGCAGGGGTGAGGGGGATGGTTTTGAGGTTTGTGTGGTTTATAAAGTGTGTGCTGCTTGGTCTGTAAGAGATGCCTGAAGCCACAGTGGGGATGCGCTGAGGGGGCCCGGGGTTGGGAGATATGTCCCCGGCAGCGAGGAGAAGCAGGTAGAGAGTGAGGAGATGTGTGTGGGATAGAGAAAAAGGTGGTTGAATGGGTTTTTTGAGGAAGGTCACAGGGCCAGTATAGAAATCGTATATGCATGGGATGCCTCCACAGTACACAGGGCCAGTATAGAAATCGTATATGCATGGGATGCCTCCACAGTACACAGGGCCAGTATAAGCTCAGCTATCAAGACTAAAGCAAGGTGTTACCAGACCTAATGGACAACTTACCACCTTATTTGCCGACCAGTTACTGGCTAATGTGAATGGGCAGAAAGCAGACCTCCTCATGCTCGTTAGCTCATCTGGCCAGATGCTAATTTTATTCCAAGCTCCGGTTAGAGGAGACGCATTTCAGATCCCAGGAGCAGAACATCGGAGATGAACCAGATAATGTTATTCTTGTTAATTAAAGTCGGGAACTGCCCGCTGACTCTCAGATAGGATCTTATCAGTGCTCCTTCACGCCTCCGACTTATTAGCCTGCTCTGATGAGCCCCCTCCATAGACACCTACTGCCTACAACCAGCCCTGTCAGGCGTCTTCGCGTTCATTTCCTCTCCACTGAAGAGGCGCTCGCCCGTGTGTGCACTCGTCTGTAGGAGCAGATACTAGAATAATAATATGTTAATGATAGGAATTACAGGATGAAAACCCCGAGCTACACAAGGCTCACAGCCAGGGGGAGGAGGGGGGGGGGGCAGATTATTAGATTTCCAGGTTCCAGCGGCTTCTTTAGAATTGGAGTTAGAGAATTACATGGATGCAGGTTCTTCTACCTGCACAAACCATAGAAATCATTTACACTGTTGCTGACTATTACGGGCAATGGTCTCTCTATCCACCTTTCTTTATTTCAATGCATATGAAACATGGCCGTGTACAGTGTCGGACTGGGGTGTCTGGGGCCCACCAGTGGTGATGATTCTTGGGGCCCACCAGGGGAGATGATTCTTGGGGTCACCAGTGAAGCTGATTCTTGGGGCCACCAGTGGAGCTGATTCTTGGAGCCACCAGTGGGATGATTCTTGGGGCCCACCAGTGGAGTTGATACGTGGGGCCCACCAGTGGTGATGATTCTTGGGGCCACCAGTGGAGTTGATACTTGGGGCCACCAGTGAAGCTGATTCTTGGTGCCACCAGTGGAGCTGATTCTTGGGGCCACACCAGTGGAGTTGATACTTGGGGCCACCAGTGGAGTTGATACTTGGGGGCCACCAGTGGAGTTGATACTTGGGAACCACCAGTGGAGTTGATACTTGGGAACCACCAGTGGAGTTGATACTTGGGGCCCACCAGTGGAGTTGATACTTGGGGCCACCAGTGAAGCTGATTCTTGGGGCCACCAGTGAAGCTGATTCTTGGGGATGACCAGTGAAGTTGAGTCTTGGCTTCCACCCTACAACTACTGTACATAACTGCACACACTGCAATCTGCCTCTCTTTCTCCGCCCTTCTCCCTGAAAAGCAGCCCCAAACCTGTTGTGCCTAGAGACCCACCAGGGCCTTTCCCCTATTTCCCTGTGGTTCACTCCGAGCCCGATTGTGTAAACCCAGAGCTTCTCACCTTTCATCTCATCCCTACACCCACATAGATTGTAAGCTCTTGGGAGCAGTGCCCTCATACCTTGTGTCTGATCTGTACATAGCTTTTTAGTCTGTACTTATACCCTCTACCTTGTAAAGTGCTGCAGAATATGTTGGTGCTACATAAATACAGATTATTATATGAGAGAAAAAGTTAAAGGGAACTTCTCACACCTAACAAGCAATGTGATTGGCAGGCAGTATGTTATAAAGAGCGCAGCAGAATGAGATCTAAGTCAGTAGAGCTTGTAAATTTCTTCTTATTCTGTGTTTAAGAGTCCAGAAGGCGGGGTTATCCCAGCACACATATATGAAATGCTGTCAATTGTACAGATACCTATCAATCACTGATAAGACCACCCACTGGACTCCTTAATACAGAATTAGCAGAAATGTAAACCTAAGAGATTACAGTAGTTGTAGTAAAGCATTTCCCACAAATGATCAATCTGTTCAGCATTACCTGCTCTAGAAGGGTACGTTCATATGGCATATTGCAGCGCTATTGTATGGGCCGCAATACGTTGCTGTGTTTTAAAGCACTCGCTGGCCAGCGCATACTTCTAAAGTGCAGGGGGGGTCCGGCCACATAGACTTCCATTGTCCCCCAGTGTTCAATACATGTCGGGGAAGACGGCCGTAGTTCACAGCTCTCTACAAGAGCTATAAATTACTATAATTGCGGGACGTATTGCAACGCAATTACATCGTGTGAACATACCCTAAGGCTATGTTCACACGGCTTATTTCGGGGCGTATTTACGGACGTATTTACGTCCGCAAATACGTCCCGAAATACGTTTCAAATACGTGTCACAAAGTGTGGCACGTATTTTGCGTCGTAAATACATTCCCCATTCTTTATTATGGGGATTTACGTTGCAAAATACGCCTCAATAAGTGACAGGGGACTTAATTTTACGATCGTATTTACGCCCGCAAATACGTCGCGAAAATACGGCTCGTGTGAACGACGAGGCGTATTTTACATTGGAATCAATGCTAATCTAATTGTTCATTATTTGAAACGTATTTCTGGACGTATTTGCGGACGTAATTACGTCCGTAAATACGCCCCAAAATAAGCCGTGTGAACATAGCCTTACATGCTGCCTGCTAATTAGATCGCTTGTTAGGAGTAACAGGTTCCCTTTAAGATATCCTAAGTGAATATTTTCTACCTCTGAGGTATACAGCTCCTGTGCAAATCTCTGTGTTTCTATGGTTACAGCCAAAAAAATCCCCCCCAAAAAATAGAACAGATAAAAAAGAATATGAGCAGACGACACAGGGTTTGCTTTCAGTCTGTTACCATAGCTCTGCACAGGAGCTGTAGACAAACACAACCAAACACAAGTGGGTGTGGCCTGTATGACCCCGCCCCAAAATGGGCATTGCAGGGCGGTTTTAGCCCCCATCTCCCGCCAAGTTGTGCAGGTCTTTTATAGATGCACTGGAATAATAAAAAAATGTGTAGGTGGATGTGTATAGACAAAAAAAATCCAATTTGGATCTTACCCCCGGTGCTCTGTGTACCCCAGGGGTATATGCCATGTACTACATAAGTGATAACATTGGGGCAGATTTAGCAATAGTGTCTTAATCTTAGACCACGTAAACTTAGACTAGACAGTCCTACAATGCGCCACATTTATCATAGTGTTGATAAATCTGGTGCAGGTTAGAACTGTCCAGTCTAACTTTGTACCACCTATAAGTTGGCGCACTTTTACACTGGAAACTGCGACAAAATTCTGTCGCATTTTCTGTCCCATTTACGACACACCCCTTCCCGTGACACCACACCCCTTTTACGAGGCCACACCCCCTTTGTCGGATGAGGCGCAAAAGCGTCTGAAACTGTCTAAAACACATGGTAAATGTGGTGAAAAGTTGGTTTTTGGCGCAACTGCCTTGATAAATGTGCCCCAGTGTCTCTAGGGGAGAAGACCTTTGTGACTGGACAGGCCATGTAGACACAGTATAGATCTGTATAGGTGCTGTATTAGGGCTCCTTTTAACTTGGAGCTTGTACAATGCTGTAATGCTGCCGTGGTTAACACCTAAACAATAGCTGGCTGACCATGACCTCTGAGGCTGCGTGCCATCACTGAAGTCTGCTGATCCAATGTGCCTACAGGGAACCAGTCACTGCCCAATTATATTGCCCAGATTGGAGAGAATACCAATGGTGAAATAGGCCCCTTAGGGCCACGCTTACTGATGTTACTGAGGGTTTGGATTCCACTGCTTGGAATGTTTGTGCATCTTACACATAGCACTTTTTTTACTTGTTTCAGGTGGGAAGATTGTAAGCTTCTGGTCCAATGAAACGTCCTGGTGCCACGGCTCCACATCCCGCGCATGCTGGTGCTGTGGGCCATGGAGGTGTATGCTGCACGCTTGCCCTGCTGCAATAAATGCACTTTAGTAGAGACAGGAAAACGGACCTGGATGATTGTATCTGTAAGCGAGCATCGGACAGGACCTACAGAGATAGCAATACAAGGGGGATAATAGATCTTACCACACTGACGTCCAGAGAGAGGAGGCGGAGGGGCGCGTCCAGAGAGAGGAGGCCGAGGGGCGCGTCCAGAGTTGGGAGGCCGAGGGGCGCGTCCAGAGTTGGGAGGCCGAGGGGCGCGTCCAGAGAGAGGAGGCCGAGGGGCGCGTCCAGAGAGAGGAGGCGGAGGGGCGCGTCCAGAGTGCGGAGGCCGAGGGGCGCGTCCAGAGAGAGGAGGCAGAGGGGCGCGTCCAGAGAGAGGAGGCCGAGGGGCGCGTCCAGAGAGAGGAGGCCGAGGGGCGCGTCCAGAGTGAGGAGGCCGAGGGGCGCGTCCAGAGTGGGGAGGCCGAGGGGCGCGTCCAGAGTGGGGAGGCCGAGGGGCGCGTCCAGAGAGAGGAGGGGGGAGGGGCGCGTCCAGAGAGAGGAGGCCGAGGGGAGCGTCCAGAGAGAGGAGGCGGAGGGGCGCGTCCAGAGAGAGGAGGCCGAGGGGCGCGTCCAGAGAGAGGAGGCCGAGGGGCGCGTCCAGGACAGGGGGGCCGGGGGCGCGTCCAGAGACAGGAGGCCGAGGGGGGTCCAGAGACAGGAGGCCGAGGGGCGGTCCAGAGACAGGAGGCCGAGGGGCGCGTCCAGAGACAGGGGGCCCGAGGGGCGCTTTCCAGAGACAGGAGGCCGAGGGGCGCGTCCAGGACAGGAGGCGGAGGGGGGCGTCCAGAGAGAGGAGGCGGAGGGGCGCGTCAAGAGAGAGGGGGCCCGAGGGGCGCGTCCAGAGACAGGAGGCCGAGGGGGCGGTCCAGAGACAGGAGGCCGAGGGGCGCGTCCAGAGACAGGAGGCCGAGGGGGCGTCCAGAGACAGGAGGCCGAGGGGCGCGTCCAGAGAAGGAGGCGGAGGGGGGCGTCCAGAGACAGGAGGCGGAGGGGCGCGTCCAGAGAGAGGAGGCGGAGGGGCGCGTCCAGAGACAGGAGGCCGAGGGGCGCGTCCAGAGAGCGGAGGCCGAGGGGCGCGTCCGGAGAGAGGCGGCCGAGGGGGCGCTTTCCAGAGAAGGAGGCCGGGGGGGCGCCAGAGACAGGAGGCCGAGGGGGGGCGTCCAGAGAGAGGAGGCCGAGGGGCGCGTCCAGAGTTGAGGAGGCCGAGGGGGGGCGTCCAGAGTGGAGGAGGCCGGGGGGGGCGCGTCCAAAAGTGAGGAGGCCGAGGGGGCGCGTCCAGAGTGAGGAGGCCGAGGGGCGCGTCCAGAGACAGGAGGCCGGGGGGCGCGTCAGAGACAGGAGGCCGAGGGGGGGCGTCCAGAGACAGGAGGCGAGGGGCGCGTCCAGAGACAGGAGGCGAGGGGCGCGTCCAGAGAGAGGAGCCGGGGGAGAGAGAGAGGAGCCGGGGGGGCGTCCGAGAAAAGGAGGCGGAGGGGGGCGTCCAGAGAGAGGGAGGCGGAGGGGCGCGTCTAGAGACAGGAGGCCGAGGGGCGCGTCCAGAGAGAGGGGGCCCCGAGGGGGCGTCCAGAGAGAGGAGGCGAGGGGCGCGTCCAGAGAGAGGAGGCGGAGGGGGGGTCCAGGGAGGAGCGGGGGGGCGTCTAGAGACAGGAGGCCGGGGGGGCGCGTCCAGAGAGAGGAGGCCGAGGGGCGCGTCCAGAGACAGGAGGCCGAGGGGCGCGTCCAGAGACAGGAGGCCGAGGGGCGCGTCCAGAGACAGGAGGCCGAGGGGCGCGTCCAGAGACAGGAGGCCGAGGGGCGCGTCCAGAGACAGGAGGCCGAGGGGGGCGTCCAGAGACAGGAGGACGAGGGGAGCGTCCAGAGAGAGGAGGCCGAGGGGCGCGTCCAGAGTGAGGAGGCCGAGGGGCGCGTCCAGAGACAGGAGGCCGAGGGGGGCGTCCAGAGACAGGAGCCGAGGGGCGCGTCCAGAGACAGGAGGCCGAGGGGCGCGTCCAGAGACAGGAGGCCGAGGGGGGGTCCAGGACAGGAGGCCGAGGGGGCGTCCAGAGAGAGGAGGGGCCGAGGGGCGCGTCCAGAGTGAGGAGGCCGAGGGGCGCGTCCAGAGTGAGGAGGCCGAGGGGCGCGTCCAGAGTGAGGAGGCCGAGGGGCGCGTCCAGAGTGAGGAGGCCGAGGGGCGCGTCCAGAGACAGGGGCCGAGGGGGCGTCCAAAAGACAGGAGGCCGAGGGGCGCGTCCAGAGACAGGGGGCCCGAGGGGCGCGTCCAGAGACAGGAGGCCGAGGGGCGCGTCCAGAGTGAGGAGGCGAGGGGAGGGGTCCAGAGAGAGGAGGGGGGAGGGGGGGCGCCCAGAGAGAGGAGGCGGAGGGGGGCGTCCAGAGAGAGGAGGGCGGGGGGCGGTCTAGAGACAGGAGGCCGAGGGGCGCGTCCAGAGAGAGGAGGCCGAGGGGCGCGTCCAGAGGGAGGAGGCCGAGGGGCGCGTCCGAGAGAGGAGGCGGGGGGGGCGTCCAGAGAGAGGAGGCGGAGGGGCGCGTCCAGAGACAGGGGGCCCGAGGGGCGCGCCCAGAGACAGGAGGCCGAGGGGCGCGTCCGAGACAGGAGGCCGAGGGGCGCGTCCAGAGGACAGGAGGCCGAGGGGCGCGTCCAGAGACAGGAGGCGAGGGGCGCGTCCAGAGACAGGGGGGCCGAGGGGCGCGTCCAGAGACGGGAGGCCGAGGGGCGCGTCCAGAGACAGGAGGCGAGGGGCGCGTCCAGAGACAGGAGGCGGAGGGGGGCGTCCAGAGACAGGAGGCGGAGGGGCACGTCCAGAGAGAGGAGGCGGAGGGGCGAGTCCAGAGAGAGGAGGCGGGAGGGGCACGTCCAGAGACAGGAGGCCGAGGGGGGCGTCCAGAGACAGGAGGCCGGGGGCGCGCCCAGAGACAGGAGGCCGGGGGCGCGTCCAGAGACAGGAGGCCGAGGGGGGCGTCCAGAGAGAGGAGGCCGAGGGGCGCGTCCAGAGTGAGGAGGCCGAGGGGCGCGTCCAGAGTGAGGAGGCCGAGGGGCGCGTCCAGAGTGAGGAGGCCGAGGGGCGCGTCCAGAGTGAGGAGGCCGAGGGGCGCGTCCAGAGTGAGGAGGCCGAGGGGCGCGTCCAGAGACAGGAGGCCGAGGGGCGCGTCCAGGGGACAGGAGGCCGAGGGGCGCGTCCAGAGACAGGAGGCCGAGGGGCGCGTCCAGAGACAGGAGGCCGAGGGGCGCGTCCAGAGACAGGAGGCCAAGGGGGATAATAGATCTTACCACACTGACGTCCAACTACAGAACGAGGAGGCCGAGGGGCGCGTCCAGAGTGGGGAGGCCGATAACGATGCAATAAACGGGGTTTCACTATTTGCTTCTCTGCTTAGGAACAGATCTCTAGTTAAAGTTAAAACATTTGCACAAAAGGCGCTGTGTGAACAAGGTCTGACGGGGCTGACAGCAGTTACAGGTCTGCAGGGCGGTAGCTATCCTGGGTGACCGGGCAACTATTGATCCCAACTATAGTTACAATTTCACACGCGTGTAGCAGGGGCCGTTTTTGTGCCCAAAATCTGATCACAAAGCCCCTGCTGTGCTGTTCGCTGTGGTCATGGGAGCCACAGTCAGGCTGGAGCTTGTGGGTGCAATACAGGTGCGGAAATATGGCCGCATTAAGGTGGTCTCACACGTTGTGTTTTTGCAGAAATGAACATATTTTTAGGCTCGAAAGTGACTTTTTTTCCCCTTTTGGTGTATTTTTGTTGGTCAGTGGCAGTTTTTTTCCCCAACGCAGAGAAAAAAAAAACATAAAATAACCCATCTACCTATTTTTGGGGGGAAAAAAAGACTAGAAAAACTACATGAAAACAAATACATGCATTTTTTTATGCAACAAAAGGTTTTGCAAAATGCAAGTGTAAAGTAGCCCTTAGGATATGTTCACACAGTGGATTTGGACGCAGATTCGGTGCTGAATCTGCATTCAAATCCTCTTCCAGATCTGACTGCATTCCGCTTCCAATGGAAACCAGTGTCGTCAATTCTTGAGGTATATTCAGTACTGAATCCTCGTATAGTACGGCTAAGCTGTCTCCCAATTCAGCATCAAATCCACATCAATTGAAAATCCGCATCTAAAATCTGCGTTGGAAATCAGCCGTGTGGACATATCCTGGGCATTGTGCTGATCCCGACACTAACATAGAATGAAGCGATCTTATTTCGCTTGATAAATTCCATGTTAGGACTGAAGTATAAGATTTTACAGAGTCCTTGCAGGGCTTACAATTGCACTACAAGAGGGAGGGCAACTGTAATGCAAGAGGGGGGCCTATAATAGGGAGTACTACACTACAAGAGGGGGGCCTATAATAGGGAGTACTACACTACCAGCGGGGGCCCTATAATAGGGAGTACTACACTACAAGAGGGGGGCCTATAATAGGGAGTACTACACTACAAGAGGGGGGCCTATAATAGGGAGTACTACACTACAAGAGGGGGGCCTATAATAGGGAGTACTACACTACAAGAGGGGGCCTATAATAGGGAGTACTAAACTACAAGAGGGGGGCCTATAATAGGGAGTACTACACTACAAGAGGGGGGCCTATAATAGGGAGTACTACACTACAAGAGGGGGGGCCTATAATAGGGAGTACTACACTACAAGAGGGGGGGCCTATAATCATAGTTGCCAACTTTTGAAAATTAAAAAGCAGGAGATATTAGCGGCAATAATTTGCATGGACACGCCCATCTTTCCGGTATGCCACGCCCCTTCAAAAAGCCACACCTGCTCCACCTAACTGCATAACGGCTTTGGAAGAAAGCCAGGTAGATGCTCTTATAGCCAGGTAGTAGCCCCCATAACCAGGTAGTGCCCCTTACAGGCAGGTAGATGCCCCCTTGTAGCCAAATAGATGCCCTCTCTGTAGCCAGGTAGAGCCAAATTTGTAGCCAGGTAGATGCCCCCTTTGTTAGCCAGGTAGATGCCCCCATTGTTTGCTAGGTAGTGCCCCCTCTGTTGGCCAGGTAGATGCCCCCATTGTAGCCAGGTAGACCCCCCCATTGTAGCCAGGTAGACCCCCCATTGTAGCCAGGTAGACCCCCATTGTAGCCAGACAGTGCCCCCCTAAAACTAATAAAAATAAAATAATAAAATCCACTTACCTGACCAGGCTCCTGCAGAGCGGCCAGCTCCAGCCGATCTCCTCAGCAGTGCACAGGGGAAGTGAGTGCAGCCGCGGTCACTCCCCTGCCCGCCGCGCGTCACTCCACCTGTGACGCTGACATGTGTGTACGGCGCCCCACGGCCCCCCCCCCGCCCCCCCCGCCCGCCCCCGCCCCCCCCCCCCCCCCCCCCCCCCCCCCCCCGCTGCGCGTCACTCCCCTGCAGCGGGCGCACTCCCCTGTACGCTGACATGTGGTTACGGCGCACAACCGGGCACGACATCCAGGGGAAGGGGGCATGGGAGCGATCCTCCTGGGCACTCTCCCATGCTCAGGCAGGCCTTAGGGGTGACGCCAATAAGGAGAGTTGGCATATCATAATAGGGAGTACTACACTACAAGAGGGGGGCCTATAATAGGGAGTACTACACTACAAGAGGGGGCACTATACTACGAGAGGGGCACTTCACTACAAGAGGGGGGCACTTCACTACAAGATGGGGGCACTGCACTACAAGAGGGGGGCACTGCACCACAAGAGGGGGGCCTATAATAAGGGGTACTACACTACAAGAGGGGGGCACTATACTACGAGAGGGGCACTTCACTACAAGAGGGGGGCACTTCATTACAAGAGGGGGCACTATACTACGAGAGGGGCACTTCACTACAAGAGGGGGGCACTGCACTACACGAGGGGGCACTGCACTACAAGAGGGGGCACTGCACTACAAGAGGGGGGCACTGCACTACAAGAGGGGGGCACTGCACTACAAGAGGGGGCACTGCACTACAAGAGGGGGGCACTGCACTACAAGAGGGGGCACTGCACTACAAGAGGGGGCACTGCACTACAAGAGGGGGGCACTGCACTACAAGAGGGGGGCACTATACTACGAGAGAGGGGCACTTCACTACAAGAGAGGGACACTGCACTACATGATGAGGCACTACACTAAGCTCAAGCACATGGACAAAAACAACAAAAGTGTGTGAAACAGAGTGCGGCTCCACATCACACACATACATATTATTCATACAAAAACAGATTAAGGCTCCGTCCACTCTTCAGGTTGGAATCCACGCGAATTCTGACTTAAGTCTAAAACTGAAAGTAAATCATCCCCATTGACCTCAATAGAAAATATACTTTGTAGTGCATACAGCTACAGCGCTTAGTTTTGGCCGGTTGGTTCTTAAGAGTTTTTTAAAAAAAAAAAATAATAATTAAAAAAATCTTAGAACATGTTCATTCTTCCGACAGTGAAATATTTACTATTTATTAAAACACGTTTTTAGTTCTTCTGGACGTGGATCTGCTTCCAGCGCCCCATAGACATGAACAGGATCCATTTTCTGACTAAGTCCACTGAAAAAATAAACTACTTAAATCCACGTGAAATTGTCTTTGAAAACTGCGTCACATGACGCTTTTTAACGGTGGAATCCGCCAAAGACACGGCAAGTAAACTGTATTCACTGTTTGAATGTAACCAAAAGGTGAAAAAATATTTAAAAACCAAACAATCGGTGTCAGATACAAATCACAAACCAATCAACTAGATCCATAGTAAGAAGTGGATCAATAGTTCCGTCTCCCTGAAACAATCAAAACCAGCACATTACACTCTAATATTGCTTTACTCCAACATTTACTACGGAGTCCAAGCGTGTTAAGCATAAACACATAAGCTACGCACCACAATGTAGCACACGAGGACCTGTGAGGAGAGGGGACATGCAACCCCATGTGTATCCCAAAGCTATCCCAGCTTCCTCAGGGTCTATGGGACTTAAAGGGGTCTTCTCACCATATACTTTGATGGTGCAATTGCTATTTGCTAGGATATGTAAAGTTTAATAGATGCAGGTCCCAGAACTGAAATGGACCCCAAAAAGTGTTGGCACAGAATGAAGACCTACTCGCACCTACTCTCAACTCTCCATTTTTTTCTATGAGAGTTCCCAGTACAGGGGAGCGCTGTGTTCTCCATTCTGTTCTATGGGAGTTCCCAGTACAGGGGAGCGCTGTGCTCTCCATTCTGTTCTATGGGAGTTCCCAGTACAGGCGAGAGATGTGTTCTCCATTCTGTTCTATGGGAGTTCCCAGTACAGGGGAGCGCTGTGTTCTCCATTCTGTTCTATGGGAGTTCCCAGTACAGGAGAGCGCTGTGTTCTCCATTCTATTCTATGGGAGTTCCCAGTACAGGGGAGCGCTGTGTTCTCCATTCTGTTCTATGGGAGTTCCCAGTACAGGAGAGCGCTGTGTTCTTCATTCTGTTCTATGGGAGTTCCCAGTACAGGGGAGCGCTGTGTTCTCCATTCTGTTCTATGGGAGTTCCCAGTACAGGGGAGCGCGGTGTTCTCCATTCTGTTCTATGGGAGTTCCCAGTACAGGGGAGCGCTGTGTTCTCTACATTCTGTTCTATGGGAGTTCCCAGTACAGGGGAGCGCTGTGTTCTCCATTCTGTTCTATGGGAGTTCCCAGTACAGGGGAGCGCTGTGTTCTCCATTCTGTTCTATGGGAGTTCCCAGTACAGGGGAGCGCTGTGTTCTCCATTCTCCTCTATGGGAGTTCCCAGTACAGGGGAGCGCTGTGTTCTCCATTCTGTTCTATGAGAGTTCCCAGTACAGGGGAGCGCTGTGTTCTCCATTGTGTTCTATGAGAGTTCCCAGAAAAAGGGAGCGCTGTGTTCTCTACATTCTGTTCCAATGGGAGTTCCCAGTACAGAGGAGCGCTGTGTTCTCCATTCTGTTCTATGGAAGTTCCCAGTACAGGGGAGCGCTGTGTTCTCCATTCTGTTCTATGGGAGTTCCCAGTACAGGGGAGAGCTGTGTTCTCCATTCTGTTCTATGGGAGTTCCCAGTACAGGGGAGCGCTGTGTTCTCCATTCTGTTCTATGGGAGTTCCCAGTATAGGGAGCGCTGTGTTCTCCATTCTGTTCTATGGAGTTCCCAGAACAGGGAGCAGAATATTTGGCGGTACCTACAACTCCCATACAAGTCATGCACAAGTGTGACTAGCTCTTCATTCTGAGTTGACACTTTCGGGGGCTTGTTTCAGAGCTAGGTGCAGGTTCCAGAAGTGGGACCTGCACCTGTCAGACTTTAACGGCTTACTCTAGTGATCTATCAAGCACGGTGAGAAGACCCCTTTAATGACCGTTTTGATCTTGGCTTAGACGGTCATGGGACGGAACAAGACTATCTGACTTTCCAGAGCCCAGTTATATAGAGAGATACAAAACTGTGACTGAATTTACTTCCAGTGATAGAAGTGACTGTCGCCGACTAGAAGACGTGACTGATCATTATAATGATGAGCCAGACACCACTGTAATAAGACTGACATTTGCTGCTCCCAGCCCTGGAGAACGTCCGTCCCCGCAGATTACACCTGTCTGCACACAAATAGATGTAGTATGAATTCCGGATTGTCCTGGCACCGACTATTATCATAGGACATGAACGATCATTCTAATAATGGACTGTGCACCTCCGTAATAATCAGACGTGACTGACATTATAATGATGGACCCTGCACCACTGTAATGATAAATCAGACCGACGTTTGCTGCTGCCAGCCCAGAATAAACCCGTCCCTGCAGATTACACCTCTCCGCAATCATACAGATGTAGTATAGAGTCCGGACTATCCTGGCGCTGACTACAGTGATAAGACGTGACCGATCACTATAACGATGGACCGTGCATCACTTTACTGACGAGACAGACTGACAAGAACTAAAGAACCGCCTGTCCCTGCAGATTACACCTCCACAGTCATACAGATGTAGTATAGAGTCCGGACTATCCTGGCGCTGACTACAATGATAAGAAGTGACTATACAACACTATTACGCCCCGCAATTATGCCGTGTGGACGGGGGTGGGAGCGGGGGGGGCACGGGGCGGCATCGCCGGCCCATTAGACATAATTGCAGCGGCGCGTATACGCCGCTAGTAATTCACATGTCACTTATTTCCCCCCCCCCCCCGCGGCGGATTCGCCGAGCAGGGAGAGGAGACGTAATCTATAGTTCTCTATGAAAACTGTGCATTACCGTAATGACTGGGACGTATTCCAGCCCGTAATTCGCGCACTACGGCGCGGAATTCCGGACTGAAATACGTTCAATTTTAAGCCGTGTGAACATAGCCTTACATTTGCTGCTACCAAGAACCGCCTGTCCCTGCAGATTACACCTCTCCCGGGTCATACAGGTCTAGCATAGAGCACGGACTGTCCTCTAGCTATGAGAAGGTTGCTGCTATACCATACACCCAGGGAGCCTCCTTAAGAAGCTGACACTACACCAGGGAGAGGATCCTGTCTCTAGCTCTAGTGGTCTGCAAACTGCGGCCCTCCAGCTGTTGGAAAACTACAACTCCCATCATGCATTTATATAATCTACATCAGTGGGCATGCTGGGAGTTGTAGTTTCCCAACAGCTGCAGAGCCGCACTTTAGCTCTTGATTTATCTACTAAACTGCAGTTTTGCTACCCTAAGGGCTCTCTCTCTCCTTGCTATGCAGGTGCATTGTTCTGCATTTGGATTATTCCGCGGGCCCCCCTGGCCGTGCCGGGCGGGATACCCCTCTGTATTGTTTGGTGAAATATGTAATAAACATGTAATGGGTCTGGTTGAGCCGTGTGGTTTGTTGAATAATTCCATGTGACCTTTCCGTCTCTAGTCTCGCAGCCGCGCGTCTGAATAACACGATTAATGGGGCCTAATGCTGCGCGGAGAGACACAGTGACATTTTCAAGCTCGTGTGGGGTTTCTGGGAACACGAGAGCGGATTCTGAGAACGGTCGGTGTCCTTGCCTGACTATTCTATGTTTCCATGTATTTATAGACTGCGGGACGACTGCAGTAAACTGCCGGCAATGCTAAACAGAGAGGTAACAGGCAGTAGTTCTGGTGGAACTACAACTCTCAGCATGTCCACCAAGAGGAAAAAGTCCTCAAAATAGAAAGATCATCAACGTAATTATCCGTAGAAGAACATAAATCAGTGTGAAGGCTTTGTGTGACGCGCTTGTCATGCTCCAGGCCCTGTAAATAATAGCTTCATGACAGCTACGTACATTTTAACACCGAGTGACAAGATTTTATTGATGGCGCCATAATTTAACATTAAGCAGACGCGTCGTTTGCAGCCGGTGCAATTTACCCTGGAGCGGCAGCAATACATCTAATGATAAAGGCGGCGGAGAACAAATATATTTGCTTTTCTATCAAATGCTTTTAGTGCAAATTATTTGTACCAGGTTTACCTTAAAGGGCAACTAAGTGGTAAAATGATAGAAGAGCATAGCGCGCCCTATGATTGTGCATTAGAACCGAATGGGTTGTGATGGACACATTGGGGGCCGATTGACTGATCCTGTAAGCCGAGACCAGGCAGACCAAAAATTCACCAAATTCATCACAAAATTTAGTAAAAATCAAATTCACCAGATGCCAGGTAAAAAGTACGGAGTCCCAGAACCTGTATTTATCTGGTTAACAGCAACCTTCAATAAAAAGTTACAATTTTTATTTTCCACAGAACAACCATTTAAAAAAAAAAAAAATGTGATCTGTGATTATGTGGAAAATAATAATTATTTTAAAAAAAAAAGATCATCAATTCACTCCAGCGTCAGGTTGTGCAATGGATCATGTTATCTGATTATGGGTTCGCAGTACCGAATGTTTCGGTGCTATATGACCTTTCTCAACAGAATATTTCCCAAGGGCCACTCCTCCTTGTTAAAGTGGTTTTTTTTCACTACAATGATTAGCTTTCAACATGCAGGGACAGGTAATTGAAGACTTTATCCAAATACCTTAGTCTTTTGATTTTACCCTGGTCAGGAGATAAGAGAGATTTTATCTGCTCTGAGTGCACACAGGTTTCTTCCTTCCTTATTAGACAGAGAGCAGGGAGCAACATCATTATGGATGGAGCTTATTCTAGGAGCAGACTCATTATCTCTAAGGCTATGTTCACACGGCTTAAACTGGGACATATTTCGGCCCGTATTTCGCGCCGTACTGTGCCCCAGTCATTACGGTAATCCACAGTTCTCATAGAGAGCTATGGGTTACGTCTCCTCCTTATCGGGGAGATAAGTGACATGTCAATTACTGACGACGAATACGCGCCACTAGTAATGAGTGTCTATGGGGCCGGCGGGCTGCTGCCCCCCTCCCCCTCCACCCCCCCGCGCATCGCGGGAGTCAGCGCGAGCTCCCATAGTCCCGCAGTTATGCCGTGTGAAATTAGCCTAACAAGATTAGAATAGCTTTAGTTTACAGATAAGCAATTGTTTTCACTCCTCCAAGCATGTGTAGCTTTTTTTCTACTTAAAGCGAACCTGTCACATAGCCTCCTCAGCGCCCCCTCCCGGCCGCTGGAGCCTGCTCGCGTGTGCATGTTAGCTGCGACTCCTCAGCGCCCCCTCTAGTCCTCTGGAGCCTGCTCTCGTCGTCATTCTAGCTGCGCCTCCTCCGCGCCCCCTCTCGTCCTCTGGAGCCTGCTCTCGTTTTCATTCTAGTTGCGCCTCCTCGGCGCCCCCTCTCGTCCTCTGGAGCCTGCTTTCGTTTCCATTCTAGCTGCGCCTCCTCGGCGACCCCTCTCGTCCTCTGGAGCCTGCTCTCATTTCCATTCTAACTGCGCCTCCTCAGCGCCCCCTCTCGTTTCCATTCTAACTGCGCCTCCTCAGCGTCCCCTCTCGTCCTCTGCTCTCGTTTTCATTCTAGCTGCGCCTCCTCAGCGCCCCCTCTCGTCCTCTGCTCTCGTTTCCATTCTAGCTGCGCCTCCTCAGCGCCCTCTCTCGTCCTCTGGAGCCTGCTCTCGCTGTCATTGTAGCTGCGCCTCCTCAGCGCCCCCTCTGGAGCCTGCTCTCGTCGTCATTCTAGCTGCGCCTCCTCAGCGACCCTCTCGTCCTCTGGAGCCTGCCCTCGTTTCCATTCTAGCTGCGCCTCCTCAGCATCCCCTCTCGTCCTCTGCTCTCGTTTCCATTCTAGCTGCGCCTCCTCAGCGCCCCCTCTCGCCCTCTGCTCTCGTTTCCATTCTAGCTGCGCCTCCTCAGCTTCCCCTCTCGTCCTCTGCTCTCGTTTCCATTCTAGCTGCGCCTCCTCAGCGCCCCCTCTCGTCCTCTGGAGCCTGCTCTCGTCGTCATTCTAGCTGCGCCTCCTCAGCGCCCCCTCTCGTCCTCTGGAGCCTGCTTCTGTTTTCATTCGCTCCTCGGGCCCCTCTCGTCCTCTGGAGCCTGTTCTCGTTTCCAAATTTTTACTGCGCCTCCTCAGACCCCCTATCGTCCTCTGGAGTTGCTCTCGTATTTCATTCTAGCTGCGCCTCCTCAGCTCCCCCTCAGTCTCTCTGGAGCCTGTTTCTCGTGTTCCATTCTTATTGCGCCTCCTCAGCGCCCCTCTCGTCCTCTGGAGTGCTCTCGTCGTAATCTAGCTTGCGCCTCCTCAGCGCCCTCTCTCATCCTGGTGGAGCCTGCTCTCGTTTTCATCTGTTGCGCCTCCTCAGCGCCCCTCTCGTTCTCTGGAGCCTGCTCTCGTTTCATTTAGTTGCGCCTCCTCGGCGACCCCTTCGCCCTCTGGAGCCTGCTCTCATGTCGTCATTCTAGCTGCGCCTCTCAGCGCCATCATTTCGTCCTCTGGAGCCTGCTTCATTTCATTCTAGCTGCGCCTCCTACGCGCCCCCTGTCCACTGGAGCTTGCTTCGTTTCCATCTAGCTGCGCTCCTATCAGCGCCCCCTCTCCGTCCTCCTGGAGCCTGCTTCTCATTTCCATTCTAACTGCGCCTCCTCAGCGCCCCCTCTCGTATTTCCATTTCTAAAACTGCGCTCTCCTCAGCGTCCCCTCTCGTCCTCTGCTCTCGTTTCCTGTCTAGCTGCGCCTCCTCAGCGCCCGGTCTTGTGCTCTGTTCTCGTTTGCTCTCTAGCTGCGCCTCCTCAGCGCCCCCTCTCGTCCTCTGCTCTCGTTTCCATTCTAGCTGCGCCTCCTCAGCGCCCACCTCTCGTCCTCTGCTCTCGTTTCCATTCTAGATGCGCCTCCTCAGCACCCCTCTCGTCCTCTGGAGCCTGCTCTCGTTTTCATTCGCCTCCTCGGCGCCCCCTCTCGTCCTCTGGAGCCTGTTCTCGTTTCCATTTTAGCTGCGCCTCCTCAGCGCCCCCTTTCGTCCTCTGGAGCCTGCTCTCGTTTTCATTCTAGCTGCGCCTCCTCCGCGCCCTCTCTCAGCCTCTGGTGCCTGCTCTCATTTTCATTCTAGTTGCGCCTCCTCCGCGCCCCCTCTCGTCCTCTCGAGCCTGCTCTCATTTCATCTAGCTGCGCTCTCGCGCCCCCTCTCATCCTCTGGAGCTGCTCTCGTTTCATTCTATTGCGCCTCCTCGGCGCCCCCTCTCGTCCTCTGGAGCCTGCTCTCGTAGACATTCTAGCTGCGCCTCCTCAGCCCCACCCCCGCCCTCTGAGCCTTGCTCTCGTTTCATTCGCCTCCTCGGCGCCCCCTCTCGTCCTCTGGAGCCTGCTCTCGTTTTCATTCTAGCTGCGCCTCCTCAGCGCCCCCTCTCGTCCTCTGGAGCCTGCTCTCGTTTTCATTCGCCTCCTCAGCGCCCCCTCTTGTCCCCTGGAGCCTGCTCTCGTAGTCATTCTAGTTCCCTCCTAGCGCCCCCTTCGCCCTCTGAGCTGCTTTGTCGTATTCTAGCTGCGCCTCCTCGGCGCCCCCTCTCGTCCTCTGGAGCCTGCTCTCGTTTCCATTCTAGCTGCGCCTCCTCAGCCCCCTCTTGTCCTCTGAAGCCTGCTCTCGTCGTTCATTCTAGCTGCGCCTCCTCAGCGCCTCTCTCGTCCTCTGAAGCCTGCTCTCGTCGTCATTCTAGCTGCGCCTCCTCATCGCCACCTCTCGTCCTCTGGAGCCTGCTCTCGTTTTCATTCGCCTCCTCGGCGCCCCCTCTCGTCCTCTGGAGCCTGTTCTCGTTTCATTCTAGCTGCGCCTCCTCAGCGCCCCCTCTTGTCCTCTGGAGCCTGCTCTCGCTGTCATTCTAGCTGCGCCTCCTCAGCGCCCCCTCTTGTCCTCTGGAGCCTGCTCTCGCTGTCATTCTAGCTGCGCCTCCTCAGCGCCCTCTCTCGTCCTCTGGAGTCTGCTTTCGTTTCCATTCTAGCTGCGCCTCCTCAGCGCCCCCTCTCATCCTCTGGAGCCTGCTCTCGTCATCATTCTAGCTGCGCCTCCTCAGCGCCCCCTCTCGTCCTAGTGGAGCCTGCTCTCGTTTCCATTCTAGCTGCACCTCCTCAGCGCCCCCTCTTGTCCTCTGAAGCCTGCTCTCGTTTTCATTCTAGTTGCGCCTCCTCAGCGCCCCCTCCCGTCCTCTGGAGCCTGCTCTCGTCGTCATTCTAGTTGCTCCTCCCCCGCGCCCCCTCTCGTCCTCTGGAGCCTGCTCTCGTCGTCATTCTAGCTGCGCCTCCTCAGCGCCCTCTCTCGTCCTCTGGAGCCTGCACTCGTTTCACAGTCCATCTCGGGAAGCCAGAAAAATCGGGAGTGCTAGAAGAAGGCATAAGTCCAGGTTTACACGGCTTATTTGGACGAGGTTTTGGATGAGGTTTTCGGAGCATTTCCTCGCCCAAAACCTCATCGAAAACGCTTCCAAAACGCCCCCCGTTCATTTAATTGATTCCTATGTAAAACCTCGTTGTAGTTCACACACGGCAAGGTTTTTACACGCTTCTTTGGAAGCAACGAAGAAGAATTGTCATGTCAATTCTTGGAAGTGTGTTTTAGGCGCGTTTTAGTCGCGGTTCTTGGCCCATTGTTGGCGCGGTTTTTGTTTCGGCTATTAATTTGTATGGGTGAAAACTTAATCGAAAACCTCATCCAAAATCTCATCAAAAACCTCGCCGAGAAACGCCTCAAAGAGTGTGTTTTTTATGCTTTTTTGGATGCGTTTTTTGTGCAGGAAGGCACAGCAATTAATTCTGTACATTGCTGCACAAAAAACGAATCCAAAAAACTGCATCAAAAACGCACTGTGTAAAAGCACCCTAAAACCTCTTCTGAAGAAGCGTGTTTCAGGCGAGGTTTTGGGAGCGGAAACGTTCTGAAAACCTTGTCCAAAACCACATCAAAATAAGCCGGGTGAACGTGGCCTTATCCAGCCTCACAACTGACTGCAGCTGGCAGAGATTAACTGTATCAGCCACAGGACGGACGCTCAGCTCCCATTATTCCAGCTGTGTTTTGTTTCCTGAACATCGGAACATATGCAACACATCCGCAGGAAAGATCATAGGAGGAGGAGCTCGCTCAGCGGGGTTCTCTGCACGTGCTGCAGCAACAACCTGCGCTAATTGGACATTATCATACAAGTGAGGGGGGAGAGTGACGACCTGTGACTATAAAATACGACTTATGGAAATATCTCGTCACAAATGCAACTGCAAAGTATTTAGCCAATGATGCACCCAGACGTGACCAAAACAGAACCCATGTGCAGTGGCCAATGGTGCATGATCTACAATGTGCAAACCGACTTAATCGTCAGGACTTTTGGAAGGGGTGTTCCCACAAATCTCTATGTAACAGGTCGGCTTATAGCTTGCTCCGAGCCGACCATACTACAGAATAATGAGGGAGGCGCTTGAGTACGTCCTCTTCATTAGTGTGGGACTGGGGTGCCTAGGGCCGAGAGGTAGAGTTGACTCTAGGGGCCCACCCTACAGCTACTGTAAAGAACTGTACCTGTCTCTTGCTTTTTGACTCTTTCTCTGCTTTTTTTGCCTGTTCTGAGGATGGAGTTTCCAGTAGAGGAGAGCGCTGCCCCCCGAAAGTCACTGCTCTGAACTCAGCCCTCCATACTATTTTAAGGGTGTTCCCAGTACAGGGGAGCGCTGTGTTCTCTCCATACTATTTTATTGGAGTTCCCAGTACAGGGGAGCGCTGTGTTCTCCATTCTGTTCTATGGGAGTTCCCAGTACAGGGGAGCGCTGTGTTCTCCATTCTGTTCTATGGGAGTTCCCAGTACTGGGGAGCGCTGTGTTCTCCATTCTGTTCTATGGGAGTTCCCAGTACTGGGGAGCGCTGTGTTCTCCATTCTGTTCTATGGGAGTTCCCAGTACAGGGGAGCGCTGTGTTCTCTTTTTTGTTCTATGAGAGTTCCCAGTACAGGGGGGCGCTGTTCTCCATTCTGTTCTATGGGAGTTCCCAGTACAGGGGAGCGCTGTGTTATCCATTCTGTTCTATGGCAGTTCCCAGTACAGGAGACTCATTGTGGTGCCCACGTCACAGTCAGGGCTTGAACTTAGATTGGTGTTTCCATCTCACTCTGTGATGTAAAATCTGCTCTGTGGCAGTTCTGAGTACAGCCTAACACAGTGCTCCCCTATATTGGGAACTCCCATAGAACAGAATGGAGAAAACAGCGCTCCCCTATATTGGGAAATCCCATAGAACAGAATGGAGAACACAACGCTCCGTAACTGGGAACTACCTAAGCAAATTGAAACAGCGTCCCCTGTACTGGGAACTCCCATAGAGCAGAATTGAGAACACTGTGCTCCCCTGTACTGGGAACTCCCATAGAACAGAATGGAGAACACAGCACTCGCCTGTACTGAGAACTCCCATAGAACAGGAGGAAGAACACTGGCTCCTCATTGGAAACAACCAAGAACAGAATGAGAATGTAGCGCTCCCTGTACTGGAACTCCCATAGAACAGAATAGAGAACACAGCACTCCCCTGTACTGGAACTCCCATAGAACAGAAGGGAAAGAACACTGCGCTCCCTGTACTGGAAATTCTCATAGGACAGAATAGAAAGCACAGTGGCTCCCCTGTACTGGGAACTCCCATAGAACAGAATAGAGAACACAGCGCTCCCCTGTACTGGGAACTCCCATAGAGCAGAATGAAGAACACAGCGCTCCCTGTACTGGGAACTCCCACAGAACAGAATGGAGAACACAGCATCCCCTGTACTGGGAACTCCCACAGAACAGAATGGAGAACACAGCGCTCCCCTGTACTGGGAACTCCCATAGAACAGAATGGAGAGCACAGCGCTCCCCTGTACTGGGAACTCCCATAGAACAGAATGGAGAACACAGCGCTCCCCTGTACTCGGAACTCCAATAAAATAGTATGGAGAGAACACAGCGCTCCCCTGTACTGGGAACACCCTTAAATAGTATGGAGGGCTGAGTTCAGAGCAGTGACTTTCGGGGGGCAGCTTCCAGGTTCGCGTCCTATCCATATACCATCAAAGTGCGATAAGGGAACGGAACACCCGTTTAAATGGGTTTTCCATTAATAATAATATTAATAATAATAATCTTTATTTATATAGCGCCAACAAATTCCGCAGCACTTTACAATGTAGAGGGTATAATTACAGACAAAAATACATACAATTCACAATGAAAAGCTACTTATAGATGAGACACAAGGCCGTGAGGGCCGTGCTCGCAAGAGCTTACAATCTATTAGGGTGTACGGGTGAGAAGAAGGGTAAGAAGTGCTAGGTTTATAATGGTCCAGCCATGTGACATAAATATGGGGGTCCCATTCTCATTCCTTCCGCATACATTGCCAGTCTACACTTTACTCTACAGCTGAAGATTATACATACCAGCCCCATGGAGGGGTAAAGGAGACTCTTTTGGCCTCGATCAAACCCCTTTTGGAAATGTTTTAGGTTCAGCCAATGTGCAGCCTTTTTTTGTCAGCGATTTTACTTGTAGCGGTCTTGCGGGGAAAATCAAAATTTCCCTCAGTAGCCCCAAAAACGGGAACAATTTTTTAACACAACAGACTGAAGGCGCTTTGGGGCGAAGGACGGTGCAGAGAGGAGCGCGAGGAATTAAAGAAACAAACAGCCGCTGCCTCACTGATTGGTTGAAAATAAAATGGCTCGCAGTCGTGAAAGGGCACTGCCAAAATTAGGGTATGATTGTATATCCCTTCCCTCAGTTGCCCCCCCAAAGTGGCCCAAACCCAATCAATACGGCGCCCGCACCAGGACTTGTTTCGTGAACGTGCACTGCAGCAATGAAAGAAATAGTTAAGTATCCGTTAGGTCGAGGAAGAGGGGGGCGGAGGGATCTACCCAAAAACCGACAGAAATACAGCAACCCAAAGCTAAGGCACACACAACACCAACAAAAACTAAATAAGCAACCAAAAGTAAGGCACACACAACTACCCAAAAAAACTAAAATACAGCAACCAAGAGTAAGGCACACAAAACACCCAAAAAAATAAATACAGCAACCAAAAGCTAAGCGCACACCAAACACACCAACAAAACTAAATACAGCAACCAAGAGCTAAGCGCACCCCAACTACACCAAAAAACAACTAAATACAGCAACCAAGAGCTAAGCGCACCCCAAACTACACCAACAAAACAAATACAGCAACCAAGAGCTAAGCCACACAACTACACAACAAAACTAAATACAGCAACCAAGAGCTAAGCGCACACACAACTACACCAACAAAAACTAAATACAGCAACCAAGAGCAGCACACAACTACACCAACAACAACAAAATACCGCAACCAAGAGCTAAGGCACACAACAAAACACCAACAAAAACTAAATACAGCAACCAAGAGCTAAGCGCACACAACTACAGCAAAAAAACTAAATACAGCAACCAAGAGCTAAGTGCACACAACTACACCAACAAAACTAAATACAGCAACCAAAGTAAAGCGCACACAACTACACAACAAAACAAATACAGCAACAAGAGCTAGGCCCCAAACAACTACACAACAAAACAAAATACCAACCAAAAAAAGGCACACAAAAACTACACCAAAAGAATAAAACGAAACCAAAGCAAAAGCACAAAAAACAAACCCAACAAAACAAATACAGCAACCAAGAGCTAGGGGCACCCCAAAAACTACACCAAAAAACTAAATACAGCAACCAAGACTAGGCAACAACTACCCCCAAAAAACCCTAAATCAGCAACCAAGAGCAAAGGGCACAAAACAAACAAAAACCAAAAACTAAAACAAAACCAAACAAGCGAAACAACTACCCAACAAAAATAAATACAGCAACCAAGAGCTAAGGCACACACACAACAACAAAACAAAATAAGCACCAAAAGAGCAAGCGCACACAAACACAACAAAAAAAATACAGCAACAAGAGCTAAGGCACACAACTACCCAACAAAAAAAAAATCAGAAAACCAAAGGGAAGCCACAAAAATCCCCCCCAACAAAAAATAATACAGCAACCAAGGCAAAGGGCCCACACAACTAAACCCAAAACTAAATAAAGAACCAAGAGCTAAGGCACACAACAAACCCCAAAAAAAATAAATAAGAAAACCAGAGCAAAAGGCACACAACTAACCCCCAAAAAACTAAAAAACAAAACCCAAAAGGGCTAAGGAAACACAACTACACCAACAAAAAAAAATAAACCAAGAGTAGCCAACAACTACACAACAAAACTAAATACAGAAACCAAGAGCTAAGGGAACAACTACACCAACAAAAAATAAATAAGAACCCAAGAGCTAAGGCACACAACTACACAACAAAAACTAAATACAGAACCGAGTAAGGCACAAAAACTACACAAAAAAATAAATAAAGAAACCAAGAGCAAAGGCACACAACCCCCAAACAAAAACTAAATACAAAAACCAAGAGCAAAGCGCACACAACTACACCAAAAAACTAAATACAGAACCAAAGCATAGCCAACAACTCCCCCCAACAAAACAAAAATACAGAAACCAAAGAGAAAAGGCCCCCAAATACAAAACAAAATAAATACACAACCAAACTAAGGCACCACAAAAAACCCCTTTACACCCAAAATAACAAAAAAACTAAATACAGCCCAAGAGCAAGGGGCACACAAAACACAAAAAAAAACAAAATAAACCCAACAAGACCCCCCCTAAAACAAAATTTACACACCAAATACCAAAACCCAACAAAACGTAAATCAGAAAACCAGAGTAAGTCACACAAATTTTAACCAACAAAAACTAAATACGCACCAAACAAGGCCACAACTACACCAAAAAGAAAAATACACAACCAAGACTAAGCGAAACACAATTACACCCAACAAAAACAAATACAGCAACCAAAGACTAAGGAACAAATAAAACAAAAACTAATACAGCAACCAAGAGCTAAGGAAAAACTACCCCCAACAAAAAATAAATACAGAAACCCAAAGAGCTAAGGCACACACAATACACCAACAAAAAAAAAACAGAAAACCAAAGGGTTAAGCCACACAACTACCCCAACAAAACTAAATCAGCCCCAAGAGCTAAGGAACCAAAACTACCCCACAAAACAAAATCAGCAACCAAACTAGGACACCAACTACACCAACAAAACTAAATACAGCCCAAGAGCTAAGTGCAAAACCAACTACACCAACAAAACTAAATACAAAACCAAGAGCAAAGGCACACAACTACCCCCAAAAAAAAAAAGAAC
>JAODAL010018009.1:0-75976 GCA_025379985.1 Phyllomedusa bahiana | reverse complement strand
CCCCTTTCCTTCTTTAATTGTCGTTTCTTTTTTGACCCCCCCGGACGAACAATTCCCCGGGTTCTGATAATTGGCCTTTGGGGATGCCCGTTTAAGGGGCGTGGATGAAATATCCCATTTTAAAAAGGCTTTTTTGCCGCGTAGGTTTTCTATAAACAGTTGTTTAAAGTACCTCGGGATTTTTAATAAAAGATCCAAAAAAATCAACTCACGGTCACAATTTTTAAAAAGGTGAATTTAAATCCTATAGTTTTTAAATTTTGGGGCCCCCACAAAGGTGAAAACAAGTCCCTTGTGCCTACCAAAAATTTTAAAAAATTAAAGTAACGCCCCCAAAAAAATGATATTTTAATAAGTTTTTTTGCTTCTAAAAAAAACTTTAGTACCCTCCCCCCCAGCCCAGGAACAATTTGCATAAGTGGGGGCCCCTTGGGGCCCATAATGTCCCCCTGAGGGTGGTAGTTTTTTCCATTAGTGTTGAGCGATTACGTTGCTATCGACATCGGGCGATAGCGATAGTGGGGCCCACCCGACAAGGTTTTTTCGATAGCCCGATAGCATCACTCCGATGCCCATTAAAGTCTAGGGAGACAAAAACACCTTCATTTTAAACCCCCAAAACAGGGTGGAAAAGTGGAAAATTAACCCCAAAACAGTCAAATGGATACCTGCTACTCTTAGGCACAACACAGGCATAAAAGCCACAGAAAAAAATCACACAAAAATTCATATCCCGTCTTTACCACAGCATGACCCAAAAACCTGATACCCACAAAATTAAAAAAATCCAAAGGCATATTTTTTTGAACCATCATTTTACTTAAACTGGACATTGAATACCCCTGTCCTGGAAACCCGCTGCCCCCAAAAAACTTGCATCCCCACAGATTAAAAATGCCGGTAGAAAGATTTTGAAACCATTTTAGTTGAATACATTGACAAACCCTTCCCGGGACCGAGCATGACCCTTAAACTGCGACCCCAAATTTAAAAATCCGAAAAAAGGAGTCTTTTCAAACACCATTTATTTTAACGGACAGGGACTAAAATTTCCGGGACCCTTAGACTTTTAAACCTGTCGCCCCCCAGTTTAAAAAGTGCCGGAAAAAAGGGATTTTTTAAAACCACCATTTTAGTTGAACGGACTTTTGAAAACCCTGCCCCGGCCCGCAGCATACCCTTAAAACCTGTCTGACCCACAGTTTAAAAAAGTGCCGGGAAAAAAAGGAGTCTTTCAAACCAATTTAGTTGAACGGACTTTAAAACATACCTTTGGGGTTACGCATGACCCAAACCTGCATGAACCCCAGATTTAAAAAAATCCCAGAAAAAGGATTTTTTAACCCCCATTTTATTTACGGGACATTGACTAAACTGCCCCGGCCCGCAGTAGCCTTAAACCTTTTCCCTACCCCCAATTACAAATGCCGGAAAAAGGGAGCTTTCAACACCTTTTTTAGTTGAACGGGAAATTTGCAAATTTTCCTGTGCCCGCAGCCCCGGGGCCGGAGTTACGGGGGTGCGGGAGAGCCAAGGGCGGGTCCCGCATTAAACCACGCGGTTAAAATCCCCCAAAGACGCACAAAAAAAAACTGTCAGTGCGCAGAGTGGGGAAGCGGAATGTGAGAAACCCAAACCCCCCCTCGGTACCCCGTCAAGCCCCTGGGTGCGCGCCCCCTCCGTATGAGTGGGACCAATTGAGCTTCACTTGGAAAAAACTGTGGTTAACCCCGTCCTGTTACACCCAGTCCCCTTTTTCTTGGCATTCTTTTTTATTTACTCAACGTGCTGGGGGAAAAATGGTCTCTTATTTTGTTCTCTGTCCGTGCCTCATCTCCATTTTCCCTGAAAAACCCTACATCTGGTAATTTTCCTGCCCTCCCTTTACAATTTCAAGGAATTTTTTTAACAGCTTTTTGTACATGCAAGTTTTTTGTAGTTTAATTTCTAGAAAACACTTTTTTTAAAATGGGATGGAATCCCAGTCTTTGTTTTCTTTTTTTATTATATTTAAAAGGGTTTCCAATCAGGGATTGATAGCTATGTTAAAGATCTTGCAAAAAAAGTCATTTTGCAATATGTGTCCCTTAACAGGTTTTCCACCATTCCCTTTTTTTTGAAACACCATACCCTTTAGCCACTCTTGACAATTGTGAAAACAAATGTCTGTTAAAAAAAAAATTTTTTTAATAGGGCCTTAGTTAGCTGCATTTACAGCAAAATGCCCCAAAATTCAAAAAATACCCGAGCCCCTTTTGACAATTGTAAGACAAGTCTATTAGAAACAACATTTTTTAGAAAAGGACCCGTAGTATTGCTGTATTTCAAACACATGACCAAAAAATTTTAAAAAATGATTTCTCAGCATGTTAAAAATTGTTTAGGGAGAAATGCCACTTAAAAAAACCCCATTTTTGTTTCCCAAAAAGGACCTAATTTTTGCTGTATCTCACAGCCTTACCCCAAAAAATTTAAAAAATGACTTCTCACCACTGTTAAAAAGTGAGGCAACATGACCCCTAAACCATGACAATGGAAAAATTCTAAAAAAAGGAGTAAATGGAAAATTGGGGGTTTGTCGAAACCTTGGTGTCTTTTACAGTCTCCTCACACAAAACCCCATAATGAACTGTTTGGGGAAATAGAAAAAAAATTGCAGTAAGAAATGATCATTTTAAAAATGTTTTTCAAGAGGACCATTTCTTGTTTTAGAGGAATTGAATAGACCAGCAACTAAATTTGGTGACCTCGACAATTGGGGGCCACAACATCATAAGATCCCTGCCTATTATCTTATGAAAAAATCAAAAACCCTTTAAAACTTGGAAAGCCGGATGCGTTTTTTCTGTAATGTTCCTCCCCGTGCTGAAAGGGCCGCTCAGATTGACCTGGGTGCTGGGCGGACAACCCCCTCTATGGGGTGGCAAACGAGCTCGGGGGCCCTTTATCCTTTTGGATCCCAGAATCGATTGGGGCCCCAAAAACATCCAAAAACACGGTGTTGAAGCAGATAGTCGTGCACCATGATCTTAAAAAGGTCCTGTGTGTTGGATGTGGCCCTGCATTACATGAATTTTTGAGGGGTAAATAAATTGCCAGAGTCACCCGTTAGGCTTCTGGCACATTGCAGCTTGCTCCTTGCAGCAGCCGCTTCGGCCTCGACTTGGCACTCTACGCTGTCATGACGCTACCGTAGTATCACGGACAAATTGAAGACCTGAATCCAGGAATAAACAATGTCTCCAGTTGATCAAGAGTCTCCATTGTTCCATGCATTTACTCTCTATTTGGGGTGGGTGGGTAAGGAAAGCTGAGTATTGTTTTTTACCCTGGGGGATACCAGGATGTGTGGCCACCCAGTAACTGTTAGTACATTTTGATGGCCTTAATGCGAAGGATCAATGTATGGTGACGACGATTCTGCTCCCAGATGCCAGATAGGTCGTAGGACCAAGGCGTCCACAGAGGGAACCTCGGAGGAGGTAGGGCAGAGGGAAGAGGGCGGGGATGCCGACCATATACAATAAAAAAGGGATTCGCTGAATGACCCTGAATCCAGAGGAAATGTTGTAATGAAAATCGGCCAGGGTAGTAGTCGGACCAATCATCCTAGGCGAGCAGAACAAATTGACGTAAATAACTGGCCCAGAATCTGGTTGACCTGACTCTCTACCCCTGGCCGTTAAGATTGCGGATGGTAAGACGAAGAAATCGTAACTTCACCCGCAATCGTGAGCAGAGTGCGCTCCAGAAACTTGGACGCACGAACTGCAACCCCACGATCAAAACGATGTGCTTGGCCGGCCGTCATGCGGAAGATTTACTAAAGAACAGTGATTCCAGACGTGGTAGCGGAAGGTAACCCGGGCATTGTGTCGAAGTTGCCGACATCTCGAAAACCTATCCGTAATTACACAGAATCACGTGTTCGCCCGATAGCGAAGGCAGGTCGGTGATTACATCCATCGCCACATGGGACCTGGACTACTGGATGCGTAAGGCAGTTCGCAGTAGCCCCTGAGGGACCATGGTGTCCGGGCACCATATTACCGGGCACAAAGTAGCACAGGCTCCACAAGACCTTAATATCATTTCCAGTCCTGGCCACCCGTAAACCGAGAGATCAACCGAACGATCCCTACGGCCCCCGATGTCCTGCCAACAAATGGAGCATGTCCCCAATTCAGGATTTTCTTGCGCAGCTATGGCCTGAACGAAGGTCAAGCCAGGTAGGTATCTCCGAAGGAGGACCGTGCTGCTGAGATCATCAGGCGTTCCGTAGGGTATGATGTGTTAGGGAGCTCTGAGCGGCTCCTCTCCAATGACTCGGATGCGCAGAGGAGACATCAGCCCTGAAGTTCCTTCTCTGGATTGGGCGAAAATGGATCCGGAAAGTTCAATCTGGAAAAAAAAAGAGACCACCGTGCTTGCCGAGATTGATTGCGCTGGGCACTGGAGTGTACTGAAATTTTTGTGATCAGTATGCACTTCAAAAGGATGACGAGCTCCCTCCAGAAGAAGCCGCCACTCTACCACAGGGCCAAATCTTGATAGCGAGCAATTTCTCGGTCCCCAATACAAGTTCCTCTCTGCCGACGAGAAGGTCTTGGAGGAATAAGCCGCATTTGGACGGTTCTCCCCTTGGGACCCTTTAGAGTAAGATCGCTCCGGACCCCCCACCGAAGTGGCATCCTACCTCCAAGAGGAAGGCTATTCAGGATCAGGGCAGTGACATGAAATAGTTGGGCGGAAGCAAAGGCCGACTTCAAATCCCGAGAATGCTCTATTCGGCCCGCTGGTGATCCAACCTTGGTAATTGGCCTACTCCTTTCCCTGGTGAGAGCACTATATGGAGCACCATTTTGAAGAGAAAGTTGATATAAACTGTCCTATAATAATTGTGCAAAGCCGGCAAAAAACTTGTATTGCTCGAAGTCCAACAGTCGTGGCCCATTGCAAGATAAGCAGACAGTTAGTGGGATCCATTTGCAGGCCTCAGCTCGAGACAATGTACACCCCCGAAAGGGAAAGGCAGACTGGATTGGTGGACACGCACTTCTCTAAACTTGGCGTACAGCTTGCTGCTAAGGCGTTGCAGGACCATGCCGCACCTGTGATAGATGGGTTTCCGAGGTCAGTGGAAAAAACCAGAATGTCGACCAATACACAATGACACACTTGTAGAGCAGGTCCCAGAAGAAGACATTTTTTTTTTTTTTTGTTTTTTTTTATTTTACGAACTCCTGAAAGACCCGCGGGGGCAATTGCACAGGACCGAACGGCAATCTCCAGTATTTCACAATGGCCGTCGCGGGTATTGAACGCCGTCACCACTTCATCTCCCTCACGGATCCTTATGAGATTGTATGCCCCCGCGCAGGTCCATTGTGGAGAAGACCTTGGCTCCTAGTAGACGGTCCAAAAGAGTTCCAAATTAGTGGCAACCGGGTATCCGTTTTTTCACGGTTTTATCCTGGATCAGGCCCCGGTATCTCATGCAAGACGGAGAGAACCAACCTTCGTTCTGTACGAAGAAAAAACCCGCTCCGGCGGTTTGAGGACATGCGTATGAAGCCCATTGCATGGTTCTCACGACTAGTCCCCGACATGGCCTGAGTCTCTGGTCTGGACAAAACGGTAAACTCTACCCTCGGGAGGGCTGGTCCCGGAAGTAGGTCAAATGGGACAGACATTAGGGGCGGAGAGAGGAAGGGATCCGGCCTTTTTCTTCCTTCTCCGAAAGACGTCCACGGTAGTCCCGGTATACCATCGGGAAGACCTGGCATGAGACCTGGTACGACTGATGAGGTGGGAAAGTGTCCCGGACTGGCCAGCTGGTAACTGAGAGACAGCGATTCTGGCATTCGGAACCCAGCTTATAATCTCCCCGGTTTTCCAATCGAGGGTCCGGGGCATGAGCTTACCACGGAAGACCCAAAGGATAGCGGAGGAAGACCGAGGGAGGACCGTAGACGTAGAACTCCCTCCTTGTGAAAGGCCCCCACACGGAGAGACCAACGGCTTGGTCACGTACCGAATGCCTCACTAAGGTACTCGAGCCACACAACGGAAGCTATCACCAGGAGGCTTTCTCCAGACGGTCACAACCGGAAGGCGATACTGGAACACCAGCTGGCATGAAATAAAGTTCCCGGCGGATCCAGATTCCAGAAAGGCGGGCCACGCCGAAAGCGAGTCCGGAACCCGAAGAAAACCTCAAACCGCCATAGATAAACGTGTAGAGGAATGTGTTCACACCCCAGGTATGCACGCCGACATAGCCTAGGTGCGGCGTTTCCCAGCCCAGAGGGCGAAGCGGGCTAACATTGCGGAGTGAATCCGGGCTGGCACAGTAAAGGCACATTTTCTCTGCCGCGACGGCGGGACAGCTACCTAGTACGGACAGATGTTGCCCGGCTCCCCCCTGCAGTGTTCTTCACAGGAGGAAGTGAAAGCGGCAGCTGGGTGTCTTTGGAAGACCGGGCCAGGCGAGGAAACGGCGTTGGTCGGGTAAGCGAGATGTCACGTTCCTGGCGAAGATTCCTCTTGTCCGTCTCGGGCCGAAGCGAACATCGATCGAGTGGCTAGTGGACCCAGTTCGTTTAGAGAGGACGGGAATCTCTCTACCGTCCTAGGCGCTCCTTAACCACTGCCGGACAGGCCCTTATTTAAAGGAGGCACATAGGGCGGCGTCGTTCCAGGTCAGCTCCGACGCCAAGGTCCGGAAACGGAACAGCGTAGTCTCCAGACAGAGATGATTCACCCTGGCGAAGGTTTCATAGGAGCGATCTCTGCCGAGGAAGCCCGTGCCGGCTCTTCAAAGACACTTGCGGAACCTACTGAGAGAAAGTCTGTAGGTCCGATCGTCACCGGATCGCCCCGGTCCCCATAGAGGGGTGGCCCAAGCTAAGACCTTCCCTGACTAGCAGACTGACCACGAAGAGCACCGTTGGGACGTTAGTGGGAAATTGACCGGACCCATCAACTCAAACGTGCATCGTAGCACTGGGTAATAAATCCCCTGCACAGTTTTGGATTCCCCGTCCAAACTTGTCATGTATGGGGAAGTCGTAGAGTCCTCGAGAAGTCCCGGACTGGCGGAGGTGTTCGCCACAGGCGGAGGGTCGCGGCTGTTGATACCAGGAGCTGCTGCATACATGCTGACAACTGGTTCAGCTGTCTGGGCTTCTAGCGCAAAGTTGATGAGACTAGCAGAGCACTATCGCCGTGAGAACTCGGATCACTGTGCAGAAGGGACCTTGCGGGATCCAAGGCCGGATCAACTATAACGACTATGTAGGTATTGGAATCCGCTGGACCACCGCAAGCGATGGTGTAAGCCCGTACCAGGGGACGAATCTGAAGTATGAACCCGTTTTTCACCAGAGCCCGCCGCAAAGCGGATGGACTTGCTGCGGCGGAGAACAAACCAGGTCGTCCCACTGCGAACTTGCCATGCGGTGGCAGCCAAGTGCAGTGCGTGGTACAGAATCGCGAGAACTAGGCGAAGTCGGGGACAGCAGGAGGTCAGGAACAGGCGGCAATGGTTCGTGGTCATGAACAGGAGCGTAGAGGTTTCGGTACACGGAAGACAGACAACGAGGCACAAGAAGCTTTCTCTAAGGGCTGTACGGCACTAAAGATCCGCAAAAGGTGGACCCGGAAGGACGAGGGTAAAATAGGGTCACCTTCCAGCCTTAACTAATAACCAATAATGGGCGTACAGGCCCTTTAAAAAATCCAGCGAGAGCCGGCGCCAGAGCGCCGCCGGCCGGAGACGGAAGGAAACAGAGCACAGGAAGGTAAGGGGGAAGCCGGGGACCCGACCCGCTGGGCCCGGTAGGGACTTGCGGGAAGCCGACGGGTGAGCGGCACCACGAGTGCGCCCGCAGCCCGCGAGGGGGCTGCGGGACCACCCGTGACAGTTTTATAACTATCGTCTTGTCCTGCTCAAGATTTTTTAGTTTTGTTGTTGAATTTCTTGGTATATATGCAAAAACACAGTGGTGCCGTTAGTTATATAGTACTGGCTCATCTAAGCCTTACCATTGGAGCTATCCCAATCTCCCTATTAGCGTACGTCAATTATAACAAAAAGGCTTGGCATAAAACGAACACTACTTTATTTTCATTTTCTTACTTTAAACCTTTTGCGTTTATAGCAAGAGCATAATCAAACCATTAGTAAACATTGGTAATATTCATCACAGTATATGCACTTAAAATAAATGAGCCATACATAGCTGTTGTGATTACAGTCTCAAATTCCTTATAGCAGTTTTCCATGTGGAGATATTATGATATGCCATTATGTTTATAGATAGTGACCCGACAAGGTAAATGTTCACCACTGGATTGTTAGTGCAGTATAAAGGTGCATTGGAAAATTGAGTGCGTTAAGCCTGAGAAAGGAAAATGTAATTTTCCGAAGACGTTCGCAACTAAAGAGCTGTGCGCTCCGACAACATCCGAGCCTCTATTAATATCACACCATTGAACTGCTATAAGATTTGAGACTGTAAAACACACTCTAGATACTTGGCTCATAATTTAAAGTGCATATACAGAGAAGAATATTAGCTCTATTTTACAAATAGTTTTGAAAATTGCAAGCTATAAAACGCAAAGAGGATTAAAGTAAAGCAAATGAAACACTTAACGTGAGTTCGTATTTAAAATCAAGAAGCCCATTTGTTTTATAGATATGTACGCTAATAGTGGGATTTGAGAAGCTCACCTGAAGGCTTAGACAAGAGCCAGTAATATAAAACTATACGGCACCACTGTTGTTGGTTTGCATAAGTACTGTTACTTTCACAATGCCGTATATAAATAACATAGTCAATCAAAGTGTGAAAATGTCTTATGAGGAAATATCTTCGTTTGACTAATAAACGGAGCTGAATGTTAGTGTTTTCGGAAGCTGAAAGAGGATCATCTTGCGTCAAATCAGGAAAAACACCTGGTTACACTCTTGAACCCTATCTAAAGATGCTTCTTTTACAAACTATACCGAAATTTAGAAAGCTGATGAAAAAGGGGCAGCTTATCAATGCATGAAATCTACAATAGCCGAGTCCCCTTAATTTTTCAATTTATCCCCTGGGTGGCAAACGGAGCTCCTTTGGGCAACCCATTTTAAATTTGAAAGAAGACCCGTAAAAAGGGGAAACAATGGTATGCAATTTTAAAACCCGATACCCCTTTGGGATCTAATGTTGCTAACTCTACAGCTTTCCCCAAAATACCCAATTTAAAGCAGTGTCCAGGGGGAGATTAAAGTGGTAAACGATGGGGAATAAGAAAACATTTGGGAAGCGGACCCAATACAAAAAGTCCCGCACGGGAACCCTGAAGCAAGAAACCAAAAAATGAAAGGGTTCTAATTAAAAAAACCCAAAATTTTAAAAAAATGTGAACGGGGAATACACGCGATTATCTGAATAACCCCGTTAACACAGGGGGCCGAAAACCCGTAGCCCAAAATCCCCGGGCCCATTTCAATAATACCCCAAAGGGACTAAAACCAGCCTAACACGACAATACCTCGGAATCAGCGAAAAATGATTTTTCAAAAGAAAACTCTGGGAAAAGGAAAATTTGGGGCGGGGTTTTTTTGGGGAAAAACCAAGTTCAAAAAGGAAGATATGGGAACTACAAAACCCAAGGACTGTCCCCAGCCCCACGCCCAGAAAGAGGAGCGCCAGAAAAAAAGGGAAAAAAATGGAAATCCTTACTTTTGGAATATTTTTTCCCCTTTTATCTTACAAATGCCAGCAGGAGGTCTTGAATAAGGGACTAAAAAATTTTTTCCCCGGGCATTTTAAAATTTGATATGTTCCAAATCACGTTGATTTTTTAGGATTGTGCCTTTAACATCACCCTCAAAAGGGTTCTAGGGAAAAAGGGGATAACTGCGAGTATAGCACATCGGAATCCCAGAAAAAATTAAATAGAAAAAAGCCAATTTGACCCTATTATTCAAATTTCCAAACTTAGAAGTTTTTTTCTCAGTTGGTCACTAAAGGGTTTGTTCCCAAATAAAATGGAAAAGTTTTACCTTTTTTTCACCCCCAACCCTCTCCTCCGAATCGAAGCGGGTTGAGGAACAAAAAAAATGTCAGATATTTTTCTAAAGAAAGCGGTATAAGGGGGGGGGCGACTGTTGTTGTGGACAAGATCAATTTTACAGGAAAGCAATGGACATCCTTTTGAATTAAAGGGGTCTATAAAGCCCTCAAAAGTGACCCCACCCAAAGAAATTAAAAAAGAAATTTATTTTATTTAATTTTTAGGAGGTTTTTTTTCAATTGGGGGTTATTTGAAAAACAACCAAAAAGCTTTGTTTAAAAAGAATCCCTCTACTTTCCCAATCTAAATTTTTTTCCTAAAATCCCACAAGCACATACCACCCCCTTACAGACCAATAGTGTCAGGCTTGGGGGCTTTTAAAGGAACCTCTTGCTAAAATATAGGATGGTTCTTACAAAAAGTTGGGTTAAAAAAAATCAAAACTGGTTGTTTGGGGACAAAAATTTTTTTAAAAACCCTATATTCAAAGTAGATGTTGCGGGGGTAACCTTTTCTATTCACCTTAGATGTAAAATCTTTTCACCCAATATACTGTTGAACACGCAAGGGTTTAGGGGGGTAAGAGAGGCGATTTTATGTGATTCAACAATTTTCTTTTGCCCAAAATTAAGTTTATTTTGACGTTGTTGGGTCTTGTGGGGGGGGGTTAAAAAAATTTTCAGGTTTGGGGCAACTACCTCCCGCTGCAGGGGACCTCGAGGGGTTCCCCAGCACCGGTGGGGCCCAAAAATCTTTTTGTCCTATTTTTAAAATCAGTTTTTTCTCCATTTTAAGGGTTTTTTTTTCCATATTAAATCATGGTTAGATTTTGGGCGGGCAAACGTTTTTTTTTTAGGTCTGGTACAGAGGAAAAATTAGAAAGAATTCATCTTTTTTTTGAATTTCACCAAAACCCCTTAATTTTCATTTTCCATAAAAAAAAAGTTTAAAATTTAGTAGAAAATATCTAAAATTTAAGGGGTTTAGAAGGGAAAGGGTCATCCTTTAGAAACGGGGTTTATTTTTAAAAACCCAAAGGAACGGAAATGTCCTTCACCGGAAATAGTTTCCCTTTACCCCATTTTTTTAGAGGCATACCCAAAGGTCATTAATTAAAAGCACGACAATTTGGGTCTGATGATGATAGTTACCAAACACAGAGGTTTCAATGGTTTGGGCCAAATTTTGTGAAAAAAAGTTTTTTACAAATATGACGAACTTAAAAAGATCGGGGAAAGCAGGTAAAGAACATCAATAGAGGGATTTTATTTTAAAAATAGGGGAAAAAGGTACCCAAAAACGTTTTTAAAATTTTACTTCGACATATGACAAGCTTTTTTATTATAAGAAGGACCATATTTAAGCATTGGGACATATGCAGGGTGACCCAAAATATGGGTACCAATCCCAAAAAAAAAAGACCCCCCTTGTTTAAAATTTTGACCCAGGTTAAATCACTAGGTGAAACTGTTGGTTTTTCCCCTCGGAAAATAAGAGTCACAAAAAAAAACCAGACAAGAAAAATTGCGTCGGTTAGACATGGGGAAAATTTCCAAACCTATCATGTGTCAAATTTTTCGGGCCCTAATAAAGGGACCATGGTTAAACATCCGAGATCAAGGGGGAAAAGATCTTCTTTAGAGGCCAATTCACATGTATTTGTCAATGTGATCTATATTATAAAATGCCCCTGTGCAAAATGCACATAGGGCAAAAGAGTCTTTCCCGTGAAAATTTTTGAATTAGGGCCAAATCCACCCTTCGTAATTTTAAAGGTGATAAAATACAAAAAAAGTTCAAAGGAAATACCAACCCCAAAAAATACAGCAAACAGGCGGTTTGCCAATTTCCCTTTTATAATAGGCCCTTTGGGTTTCTTTACCTACGTTGGGTAAAAATTTAGGGGTTTTTACACAAGATGCCCAAATGGGATGAAAACTAAATTATTTTCAACGCGAGGCCTTTTTGGGTTTCTGGTTTTTGAAACGTTGACCCCCAAGGGTCTTTTAAAGGGCTTTTTTAAACTTTCTTGGTTTTTTTTAAAAAAAATAAATAAATAAATAAAAAAAAAATATGTGCTTGTTTATAGTATATGTTTATGATATTCAGTATGTTTTAGATAGTGAGCCCTCAAGGGTTAATGTTCACCTGGATTGTGAGTGCAGTTAAAAGGTGCATGGAACATTGAGTGCGCATGCCTGAGAAAGGAAAATGTCTTTTCCAAAACATCGCAACTAAAGCTGTGCGCTCGTCAACATCCAGCTCTATTAATATCTCCACCATGGAACTGCTGTAAGGATTTGAGACTGTAACACAACAGTTAAGTACTGGCTCATAATTTAAGTGCAAATACTGTGATGAATATTAGCATGTTTACAAATGTTTGAATATGCATGCTATAAACGCAAAAGGATTAAAGTAAGCAAATGAAACATAACGTGAGTTTGTTTTATGCCAAGCCTTTTTGTTATAATTAGAGATGGGCGAATTTCCCAAAATTCGTTTCGTTCACTTCGCCGAATTTCTCGGCAAAAAATTCTTCGGCACGACTCACGTTAAAAAACAGCTATTTCCAGGCTGCACAGAGCCTGCAGGGTGCTGTAGAGCGTTGTGCCATGCTTAAATATGCAGAGGGAGCTTGGTTTAGTCTTCATACAATGTTGTGTTTTAGTATGACTGCCGCCGCTCTTAGAATCGCTTCACTATAAAATTCCCTGGGCACTTAAGAGGGCAAAACTGACCGAAAAACTGAAGCGGGAATGTTGCCTGATAAAGTCATGCGAGCGACAGCTGGAAAAAAACAAGCTGAGAGCTCAGGTGGCAACATTAGTGACAGAGTGTGGAGGTGACGGCGCTAGCCACAGCAGCATGAGGTCAGACAGTGGCACAATGACATTCTGGAGGTGGCAAAAACAGGAATAGGTCACAGAGTGGCACAATGACACAGTGTGGAGGTCACGGCAGCAGCAGCATGAGGTCAGACAGTGGCACAATGACAGAGTGTGTAGGTCACGGCATCAGCCACAGCAGCAGCATGAGGTCAGACAGTGGCACAATGACACAGTGTGTAGGTCACAGCAGCAGCCACAGCAGCAGCATGAGGTCAGACAGTGGCACAATGACACAGTGTGTAGGTCACGGCAGCAGCCACAGCAGCAGCATGAGGTCAGACAGTGGCACAATCACATTCTGGAGGTGGCAAAAACAGGAGTAGGCCACAGAGTGGGACAATGACACAGTGTGTAGGTCACAGCAGCAGCCACAGCAGCAGCATGAGGTCAGACAGTGGCACAATGACACAGTGTGTAGGTCACGGCAGCAGCAGCATGAGGTCAGGCAGTGGCACAATGACATTCTTGAGGTGGCAAAAACAGGAGTAGGCCACAGAGTGGGACAATGACACAGTGTGTAAGTAACAGCAGCAGCCACAGCAGCAGCATGAGGTCAGACAGTGGCACAATGACACAGTCTGGATTGACGCCTAGTGAGGTAACATGTTTAGTGTAGGGACTCACCTGCTCTGGGATCCCCTTGACGTTTTGGGAGGTGAGCTTAATACAATCTTTGATCAAATACTGTAAACTAAGAGTCCCAGGTTTTTCATATTTTCCTTAGCAGTAATGCATTTCCAATATTCCTATATACCTTGAGGTTTTACTTAGTCTTTAGTGTGCCACTGATATTTGTGTTAGATGTATATATTGCCTTTTCAGTGTGCACCTATGCTTGCGTTTTTCAGAATATATTTTAGATGTGCACAGCCTAATTATGTTTTGTAGTTCATGTGAGATTGACAAACTCATTGGCTTGCTGCATTCAGCTGCCTCTTTTAAACCAGTGCAGGATAATCCAATTGCTAGTTCCTACCATACCCTGAAGTTGCAGTCTGGATTGACGCCTAGTGAGGTAACATGTTTAGTGTAGGGACTCACCTGCTCTGGGATCCCCTTGACGTTTTGGGAGGTGAGCTTAATACAATCTTTGATCAAATACTGTAAACTAAGAGTCCCAGGTTTTTCATATTTTCCTTAGCAGTAATGCATTTCCAATATTCCTATATACCTTGAGGTTTTACTTAGTCTTTAGTGTGCCACTGATATTTGTGTTAGATGTATATATTGCCTTTTCAGTGTGCACCTATGCTTGCGTTTTTCAGAATATATTTTAGATGTGCACAGCCTAATTATGTTTTGTAGTTCATTTGAGATTGGCAATCTCATTGGCTTGCTGCACTCAGCTGCCTCTTTTAAACCAGTGCAGGATAATCCAATTGCTAGTTCCTACCATACCCTGAAGTTGCAGTCTGGATTGACGCCTAGTGAGGTAACATGTTTAGTGTAGGGACTCACCTGCTCTGGGATCCCCTTGACGTTTTGGGAGGTGAGCTTAATACAATCTTTGATCAAATACTGTAAACTAAGAGTCCCAGGTTTTTCATATTTTCCTTAGCAGTAATGCATTTCCATATTCCTATACACCTTGAGGTTTTACTTAGTCTTTGGTGTGCCCCTGATATTTGTGTTGGATGTATATATTGCCTTTTCAGTGTGCACCTATGCTTGCGTTTTTCAGAATATATTTTAGATGTGCACAGCCTAATTATGTTTTGTAGTTCATTTGAGATTGGCAATCTCATTGGCTTGCTGCACTCAGATTGCCTCTTTTAAACCAGTGGCAGTGTTAATCCAATTGCTTAGTTCTCTCCTCACCATACCTGAAGTTGCAGTCTGGATTGATCCTTAGTGATGATAACATTGTTTAGTTTAGGACTACCTGCTAAAATGGATCCCCTTGACGTTTTGGGAGGTGAGCTTTAATACAATACTTTGATCAATATACTGTAAAAACTAAGAGATCCCAGGTTTTTCATATTTTTCCTTTAAAAAGCAGTAATGCATTTTCCAATATTCCTATATACCTTGAGGTTTTACTTAGTCTTTAGTGTGCCACTGATATTTTGTGTTAGATGTATATATTGCCTTTTCAGTGTGCACCTATGCTTGCATTTTTCAGAATATATTTTAGATGTGCACAGCCTAATTATGTTTTGTAGTTCATTTGAGATTGGCAATCTCATTGGCTTGCTGCACTCAGCTGCCTCTTTTAAACCAGTGCAGGATAATCCAATTGCTAGTTCCTACAATTCCCTGAAGTTGCAGTCTGGATTGACTCCTAGTGAGGTAACATGTTTAGTGTAGGGACTCACCTGCTCTGGGAATCCCTTGACGTTTTGGGAGGTGAGCTTAATACAATCTTTGATCAAATACTGTAAACTAAGAGTCCCAGGTTTTTCATATTTTCCTTAGCAGTAATGCATTTCCAATATTCCTATATACCTTGAGGTTTTACTTAGTCTTTAGTGTGCCACTGATATTTGTGTTAGATGTATATATTGCCTTTTCAGTGTGCACCTATGCTTGCGTTTTTCAGAATATATTTTAGATGTGCACAGCCTAATTATGTTTTGTAGTTCATTTGAGATTGGCAATCTCATTGGCTTGCTGCACTCAGCTGCCTCTTTTAAACCAGTGCAGGATAATCCAATTGCTAGTTCCTAACATACCCTGAAGTTGCAGTCTGGATTGACGCCTAGTGAGGTAATATGTTTAGTGTAGGGACTCACCTGCTCTGGGATCCCCTTGACGTTTTGGGAGGTGAGCTTAATACAATCTTTGATCAAATACTGTAAACTAAGAGTCCCAGGTTTTTCATATTTTCCTTAGCAGTAATGCATTTCCAATATTCCTATATACCTTGAGGTTTTACTTAGTCTTTAGTGTGCCACTGATATTTGTGTTAGATGTATATATAGATGCGCGCCGGACCGGCCCCCACCCCCCATAGGGGAGGCGCGGCCATGACCCGGCACGCTGGGGCGCAGCGTCATCGCGCCCTGTAGGGAGGGGAGGGGTGTAGTGACGCGGAGAGGCGAAGGGCTTAGCCCCGCCCCTTCCGCCCAGTGAGCAGTTGGCGCGGCACGAGGCAAGAACAGGACACCCGTGCTGCGCGCTGCTCCAGCAGTAATGGCGGACGAGCAATTTGAAGTGCTGCGGCGCCTGGCTGCGTCCCGGGGCGCTGACTGGCTCCGGGCCGCGGTGCAGGACGTTGTGGAGGCGGGCGGCAGCAAGGAGAATCCTGGTGGCGTGGCTGTGGATGGGACCGGAGGTCAGCCGCAGGAGAGTAGCAGCATCGGGGGTAGGCGCAGGAGGAGGGCTCGCCCCCCGCAACGGCTGAGCCCTGACTGCACCCCACGGACTCGCCGCCGCCAGCGGAGCCCCCCTGGGGACCCTCCAGAGCTTGCTGCTGGTTCGCAGGCCAGGGGTCGGCAGTCTAGGTCTGGGAGGAATCCAAGTAGGCCGGCGGGTCCTGCGGGGGGCAGCGAGTCGTTGCGCCGGCCTGGCACGCGGCCCGCTGCTGCCCCTATTTCAGCAGTGCGTTCGGTGGTGACGGTACCCTCGCGTGGTGATGTGCCGGCCAGAGGGGTAACCGAGCGTCGGACTGCCCCACTTCAGCGGACGAGGTCACCGGCGCTGGAAGGACAAGGAATGGGTCGTGACGGGCGGCGGTCGGCCGGCCCAATGGCTTCTGAGGATGAGGAAGATTTTTCTACTCCCCGGGCTTGGCAATCCCTAGCCCGGTCCCACAGACCTGCGCCGGTCGGTCCCCCCCTTCTGGGTTTGAGGTCCTTGACCCGGGTCGACTGTCTGCGACGTTGGAGCATGATTATCCCCCCCGACAGGGCGATCAGTTTCCAGGATATGGCTGTTTGTTTCACAGCGCCCACCCCGTTGCAGCCCGTGAGTGTTTTGTCCACTGACTTTGTTTCGTATTCCACCGATAAGTGCGGGCTTCTAAGGGAGCGTTGGGGAGTTGGGCCTGGGATAGCGGGAGGAGTCAGAGCTTGCTTCGGTTGAACCGGCGGGATTTTGCCAGGCGTCCCTCCAAGGAGCGTTAAGCACTTTTTTAGTACTCGGGTTCCATTGACCGGTGGTTTTCACCGGTGGAGTGCGTGTGGTGTCTTCGCCGTTGCATAGGGGTGTTCCCCTATCTTGTTAGATGGTTGTCAGTTGTGGGGCAAATGGGCTCCGGGTCTGAGGGTCTCGATTGTGGGTTGAGACTGTTTTAGCGGTCAGACTGAGAAGGACTCCGAAAGAAGGTGTTTATTTAGGGATGATAAGGTCCCCGTGGGGCGATGTGTAACGTTTTGCTTCCGAGTGGTCCTTTAGGGCTCTTTTAAAGAAGGAGGTGAGGAGAATTAGATTCTGGAAAGACGAGTACGTTCGAGATTCTTCTTCCCTCTTACCCTTGCGTCCTGTGGAGAAATTCAACTTGGTACAAAGGGAAGAGGTTATGTAGAGCAATGAAGTATGAAGAGGTGTAGAAGCACAGTGGTGGATGCTGCAATCCCTCAAACGTCTCGGAACTGTTTGCAGGCCTTTGCAATAATTTTGGCAAGCGGTCGTGGGCGAGAAAGCGCCGAAAAATGTTCCGGGGCTGTTTTGAGCTACTTGATTCATTGCAGTTAGGCGCACATGGGCAATGGAGGAATGGCGAGGTTTAGAGGTATGACGGCATTTTCGTCAGATGAAAGGCGGCGTGTCCGGCCATAACGATGGACACAAGGACATTGGTCCTGTGGCTTAAGAGTCGATGCGTCCAACTAAATTTGGGCGTCACTTTTCCCGGGGTTTGCCGGCTTTGTTTCCGTGCCAAGTGAGGGTGGTTTCTGTGAGGCTGCAGGGACAGTGTTCTCAGGGCTAATGGATGATAAAAGGAGGGTTGTGCTACAGGGCTGTTTAATATCGGCCATTATAATATTGGCTCCGGTCTGCACCGGTTCACCAAGCACCAAGCTCCTTTGTGGGTGTTCGACCTTCAACCTAGCCGACAAGGTGTATTAATAAGGGGCGCTTGAAAAGGGGCGCTACTAGTGGACAAGGAGGTGGACGCCGGTGAGTCAAACACGAAATGGGTCGCCATTCCAGCTAATGGTTTCCAGATAAGTGCAGCGGCTGTTTTGTTTCGGTGGGTTTCGCATCATGGGTATTACGATACCTCCGCCTGGGCACGTATAACCGATGTCCCTTTCTCGATGAAAAACCTGATATCGGCTACATGAACATCCCGTCAGTGGTGGCTGAGAAGTTAGCCAAGGAGGGTGGCGTTGGGGCTGATGTCCGGTATAACCACAATCCCTTTTCGCGATGACAACCAGCCGCTACAAATTGGCAGTCAATTTGGTGGTGTCGCCTTTGGTGTAGTGCCAAAGGAAAGAGCCGAACAAGTTCCTCTCATACATCTTTTGTCATTTCCTAAAAGGGCGATCGGAGAATGATGGGATTGGCCGGAACTCTTTTTTTTTTCGGTCGTGTATACGTCATTCGATTCGGCGTTAGCTTTGTACTGCGTTATGTGTCGGGTTCTTTGATGGCCAAGACGGACCCATCAAGGATGCGGCATTTCTCCGGTTGTTGCCAGGTTCATCCGGATAGTTTGGCGGTTGATGGGGTGTTCATGGGCGGAATTTTTTATGTTTATAGATGCCTCCTATGGGTTGTTCGATATCGTGTGCCCCTACTTTGAGGCGTTTAGCAAGACATTTCTTTCTGGAGTGGGTAGTTCCGGGACATAACTGTTTTGGATTCCATTTATCCATTTACCTGGAACGATTTTTTCTGCGTGGGGGGGCCGGCTGGGTCCTTTCCTGTAATGATGTTCTTTGCTTCAGGCCGATGAGTGGGGTTGCCAGGGGGGCGCTTTGGGGTGCGTTAGCAGCGGATAAGACGGAGGTCCAGGACTTGTTTGAGTTTTTTGGGAATTTGCATCGATTCCGTTCGGAATGGATTTCAGAATGCCGGATGACAGTTTGGAGGGTTGAAAATGTGAGGTCCGAGAGCGCAAAGCCTACGGAAGACATCAGCTTCTAGACCTGCACTCGCTTCTTTTTGGGAAGCTTAATTTGCCTGCCGGATCATGCCCAGTGGGGCAGGTTTTCCGCAGGCGGTTTTTGGCAGTGGCAACAGCGTGGTATTGATAGTCCCCATCATTTTTATAAACGACTCAACAGGAGCATCGGAGGATTTGGCAGTCGTGGTCCGTTTTTCCTGGACAAGTAAACAATGGGCGTATCCATCATTTGGAAGGAAGGTGTCCCAACACGAGATAGACATTTTTACAGACGCGTCGGATGCAGCAGGGCTTTGGGGCCATTTTTGTGGGGCACCTGTGTGCGGCTCCTTGTCCTGGGGCATGGAAGGTAGTTGTCGATCATGCGCAATTTGGGCATTTCTGGAACTTTTCCCATTGTGGTGGCCGGTGGTAATTGTGGGAGCCCCGTTATAGAAGATAGGAAGGATCGCATTCTTGATGTTCAACTTGGGGGTGGTATCAAGCCATTTAATAAGCGTTTCGGCTTCTTCCCCTCCAGTGGTTCATGTTGTTAAGGCTGCTAGTATTGAAGTGTCTGTCGTTGAATTCTTGGGTGCGAGCAGGGCATTGTGCCAGGTGTACAAAACGTCGTGGCTGATCTCTCCTCCGCTTAAAAAATACAGTGGGATCGCTTCAGACGTTGCACGCGTCCAGCGTGGAAGTCGGGGAGGAGGTCCTCAATATCAATTGACTCAACGTCCATTCGCGAGGCAGGGATCTTTAGTACGTGCTCTCCCTGGCGGGTAAAACCTGGCTGCTTATGAAGCATCCTTGGGCCTTATGGTCAGAGTGGTTACTGGCAACTGGATGTGCACACGTAAGAGGATCAGTATTGTGGGGGGCATTACTGGGCGTCATATCGCGGTTTCCGTCCAAAAACAATGAAGGTTTGTCGTCCTCCAGGGGTGTCCGCAAAGTAAAGTCTGGTTTAGCTTTGGGTTTCGTTATCGGAGAATGCGGATTGACAAAGGATTTGCGGTAATTCGAGCATTAAGGGGTTACAGAGGGGTAGCAGTGTCCGGGATTCGAGGCGCCCGGTGTTGTTTCAATGCTGGAACGGCGATATGGTGTGAATCTGAGTCGAGTGAACCACTTCCGGTTTTTGAGTTGGCCTTGTTTCATGTTGGCCTTTCGTTAGCGTCTTTGTAGCTCTCAGGAATAGGGAGCTGGTGTCCCCAGTCGGGGCTCCGAGAAGGGGGGGATTGCAGGCGGCTTGATGTAAGGAACGGGGGTGCGGTGCATTTTTGCATTCCGCGAAGATCAAAACTGACCACATGAGCAGGGGCAATTGGGTCTGGGTTACAACAACCGGTCCCTGGCGCTTTAATGTGCCCGGTGATTTTTTGTTTAGGGTTTTTCGGGCTTTGCGGAGGCTCAGGAGGGGCCTCTTCTATGCATGCAGACGGTTCCTTTTTGTCCATGGTTTCAGTTCACTGCCATCTTCCCGTCGCTGTTTTAGAAGCAGTCGGGGCTGTAATCCGTCTTCTTTCGGCTCGCATTCATTCCGAATCGGGCAGCTACCGTGGCCCGCCAGTTGGGGGTTGAGTGCGGATGTGGTTGCGTCGGATAGGGAGGTGGGAGTCGGACAGTTTCGTCTATATGTCCTCCCCCACTATGTGCCAGGAGGTGATCCCTGGGTAAGGTTGTGTAAAGGTGGGGGGGGAGGGTGAGAACGAGGTCTTTGGGTTTCCTTGTAGTAATTGTTGTTTTACCCTCTTCTGTTTAAATTTTTCAGCGCAGTTTCCCCCTCTGGTCTGGATTCTTGTGGCAATTCCTATGTACAATGGGGTGCGAACCGAGCCTCGGCAGACCGAATGGGCGTCAGTTGGGTTTTTCTAGGGGTCAGGCTGAGTCCGATGGCTTGGAAGGCGGGGGATGCGTTTGTTTAGGGGTGGTGCCGAAGACATTCTGTTTTGCGGCATGTTGGGATAGGGAGCCGGATATTCTGGTATATGCATGTGGGGAGGCAATGATTTAGGGGATGTGTCGATCTAGGGAACTTATTAGGACGGATTAAATATGACTTTTGCACTTGTGGTCGACCTATTCCGGATTTAATGATTGTGTGGTCTGACAATAGTGTAACAGGCACCACTGGCGTGCGGGGCAACGTTTACTGTCGATCGTTGAATCGAGCTAGGATTAAAGTGAACAGAGCGGTGTCGGGATTATTGTGGAGCCATAACGGAGGGTCTTTTGGTGCGACGCATCTGGAATTGGAGTCCGAGGGAAAGGTCATTTTTAGGAGGTGTGCTGATGGAGGTGCACTTAACGGTGGTTGGTTCTGGGATTTGTTGGCCCTCGGACTGCAGGAGGGCATCGAAAGGTGCGATTGGTGTGGTTGGTCTTCGCATGCTAAGGTTCATGGCATGCTCGTGGGGCGGCAGGGGTTCTGTGAGGTTGGAGGAGGAGATGTGCCTGGGAGAGTCATTCGGGGTGTGGACTTCCCTCGGGGGGTGTGGCAAAGGTTGTACTACGACCTGGCGAAGGTGGGGGGCCTTTTTTCTTCCAGGCGGTAACGCCTGGAGAGATCAAATAATTGGCTGAGCCATCATGTATGGCTTTGGACCTCCGAGCCGATTGGAATGCGCTGTGGGTAGTGTGGTTTCCCTTCGGGGATTTTGTCGCCAGGTCGGATTTGGCTCCTAGGACCTCTTGCCCCTACTTTTTTGGTATTGGTTGACCAACGGCGGAGTTGGTCTTTGGTTGCTTGGGGGTTGGAGCTAACTGGTGGACATTTAGCTGGTGAGTGAAATATGGTTTAGAAGTATTTTCATGGTAACCGTTATGTACTTGTGGATGTTGGTTATAAGAATTTATGGAAAATGTTATTTATGTTTGTATTTGTTAATTAAAACGCTGCTGTGGCCAATTTATCCATTGATTGTCCTTGATTTAAATGGGTAAGGGTCCACAAGCCAGTGGGTCTGGTGGAAAGGCGAGGTATGAAGGATGGTAGTTGGTGTGGTATTTAACGTTAGCCATCAGGGTTGCCCAGGGTCCAAGATGCCGCGCCGGACGCGTCCCCCACCCCCCATAGGGGAGGCGCTGCCATGAAACCCGGCAACTCTGGGGCGCAGCGTCATCGCGCTCCTGTAGAGGGGAGGGGTTTTAGTGACGCGGAGCGAAGGCGAAGGGCTTAGGCCCCCGCCCCTATCCGCCCAGTGAGAGCAGTTTGGCGCGGCACTAGGAGCAAGAATCCCACCCGCCCACCCTGTTTTTAATGGATAGCGTTAAGGTGTATATGGTGTTTATTTCGCTTGTCATGGCAGTCGTGGGTGGTCGGCAGGGTTCTGTGAGTTGGAGGAGGAGATTGCCTGGGGGAGTCATTTAGGGGTGTGACTCCCTCGGGGGTGTGGGCAAAGGTGGACACACCTGGCGAAAGGTGGGGGGCTCTTCCAGGCTTGTACCTGCCTGGAGAGCAAATTGGCTGAGCCCTCTGTATGGCTTGGACCTCCCGATCCATTTGAATGCCGGCTGGGGGTATGTGTTTTCCCTCGGTGATTTGGTCGCCAGGTCGATTTTGGCTCCCAGGGTAGACCTCTGCCCCTACTGGTTGGTAATTGGTTGATACCGAATGGCGGAGTTGTCTTTGTTTCTTGGGGGTTGGAGCTAACTGGTGGACAGATAGCTGGTGAGTTAAAAGATGGTTTAGAAGTAATTATCCATGGTACCGTGTTAGGTACTTGTGGAATGTTGTGTATAATAAATGTTATGAAAATGTTATTTATGTGTTAGTATTTGTTAATGAAAACGTCTGCTGTGGCCAATTTATATTCCAATTTGTTGTCCCGTGATTTAACTGGGTAAGGGTTACAAGCAGATGGGTCGGGTGGAGAAGGGGCGAGGTATGAAGGAGGTAAGTTGGTGGTGGTATTTAACGTAGCCATCAGGGTTGCCCAGGGTCATGCCTTTTCAGTGTGCACCTATGCTTGCATTATCAGAATATTATTTTTAGAATGTGCACAGCCTAGATTATGTTTTGTAGTTCATTGAGAATTGCGGAATCTCATTGGCTTGCCTGCACTCATCTGCCTCTTTTAAACCAGTGCAGGATAATCCAATTGCTAGTTCCTACCATACCTGAAGTTGCCAGTCTGTATTGACCTCTAGTGGAGGTAACAGTTTAGTGTAGGGACCTCACCTGCTCTGGATCCCCCTTGAACCGTTTTGGGAGGTGATGCTTAATACAATCTTTGAATCAAATAGCTGTAGAAACTAAGAGTCCCAGGTTTTTCATATTTTTCCTTAGCATAATGCATTTTCTCAATATTCGCTATATACCTTGAGGTTTTACTTAGTCCTTTAGTGTGCCACTGATATTTTGTGTTTAGATGTATATATTGCTTTTTTTCAGTGTTGCACCTATGCTTGTTGCGTTTTTCAGAATATATTTTAGATGTGCATAGCCTAATAAATGTTTTGTAGTTCATTTGAGATTGGCAATCTCATTTGTCTAGCTTGCACTCAGCCCTGCCTCTTTAAACTCAGGTAGGATAATCCAATTGCTAGTTCTACCATACCCTGAATGTTGCAGTCTGGGATTGAGACGCCTAGTGAGGTAACATGTTTAGTGTAGGGACTCACCTGCTCTGGGATCCCCTTGATGTTTTGGGAGGTGAGCTTAATACAATCTTTGATCAAATACTGTAAACTAAGAGTCCCAGGTTTTTCATATTTTCCTTAGCAGTAATGCATTTCCAATATTCCTATATACCTTGAGGTTTTACTTAGTCTTTAGTGTGCCACTGATATTTGTGTTAGATGTATACATTGCCTTTTCAGTGTGCACCTATGCTTGCGTTTTTCAGAATATATTTTAGATGTGCACAGCCTAATTATGTTTTACAGTGTGGAGGTCACGGCAGCAGCCACAGCAGCAGCATGAGGTCAGACAGCTGCACAATGACACAGTGTGTACGTCACGGCAGCAGCAGCATGAGGTCAGGCAGTGGCACAATGACATTCTGGAGGTGGCAAAAACAGGAGTAGGCCACAGAGTGGGAAAATGACACAGTGTGTAGGTCACGGCAGCAGCCACAGCAGCAGCATGAGGTCAGACAGTGGCACAATCACATTCTGGAGGTGGCAAAAACAGGAGTAGGCCACAGAGTGGGACAATGACACAGTGTGGAGGTCACGGCAGCAGCCACAGCAGCAGCATGAGGTCAGACAGTGGCACAATGACACAGTATGGAGGTCACGGCAGCAGCCACAGCAGCAGCATGAGGTCAGGCAGTGGCACAATGACATTTTGGAGGTGGCAAAAACAGGAGTAGGCCTCAGAGTGGGACAATGACACAGTGTGGAGGTCACGGCAGCAGCCACAGCAGCAGCATGCGGTCAGGCAGTGGCACAATGACATTCTGGAGGTGGCAAAAACAGGAGTAGGCCACAGAGTGGGACAATGACACAGTGTGGAGGTCACGGCAGCAGCCACAGCAGCAGCATGAGGTCAGACAGTGGCACAATGACACAGTGTTGAGGTCACGGCAGCAGCCACAGCAGCAGCATGAGGTCAGACAGTGGCACAATGACACAGTGTGTAGGTCAAGGCAGCAGCCACAGCAGCAGCATGAGGTCAGGCTGATGTAGTCTGACGCCTAAGGCATTGGTGTGTGGAAATCCTGGCCGATCCACGCCTGATTGATCTTGACAAAGGTCAGTCGTTCCACATTTCCCGTGGACAAGCGGGTTCTCCTTGGGGTAGCGATGTCCCCCCCGGCACACAACACCCGCTCTGATGCCACACTACTGGCCGGGCAGGACAGCTTCTCCACTGCAAACTCGGCAAGTTGCAGCCACACATCCAGTTTGGCTGCTCAGTAGTCCAGCGGATCTTCTAACTGGGGTGTCCAAGTAGGCCACCACCTGTTGGTTCAGGGACTGCTCCAGGTCCTGCTGCTGCTGCTGCTGGCGACTAACCTCCTCACTAGCTGCTCATCAGTGACTCCAGACTTAGGTTACTGCTGATGGAGCTGGTACTGCTCCTACCCCCCCACCTTCCCCCAGCAGCCGCGGCAGTAGTACGTGAGCACTGAGGAACCCCCCGGTCAGACCTGTCAGAGGAGGGACGATGCCGCACATAGGCAGCGGCCAACTGATTACAGAGGATTTCCCTATAGTATTTGAGTTTGTCCTCCCTCTCAATAGCTGGGAAAAAGGCTCCCATTTTGGACCGGTAGCGAGGGTCCAATAGGGTGGAGAGCCAGAAGTCATCCCTCTGCCGCATGCTGACTATTCGGCTGTCACTAGCCAGGCAAATAAGCATGCTGCGGGCCATCTGCACAAGTGACTCCGAGGTGCTCCCTGCCTCCATTTCCACTGTATACTGCCACGGTGCTTGGGGGTCATCTGCCTCGTCTTCCTCATCTCCATCCACCTCCTCCAGCTGCTCCTGCTCCTCCTCTCTTGTCACCTGGGTAGAAAATCCATTCATTTCACCAGACAATGCTTCTGCTCCAATGTCCTCCTCCTCCATTTCAGTCCCCACCGGACTCATGTGGCCACGAGATGTAGTAGCCACGTCTCCAGTCCCCTGCCCAGACAGATTTTTCAGCATCTGTTCCAGGACATGAAGCAGTGGAATGACGTTATTCATCCCGTAGTCCTGGCAACTAACAAATAACGTCGCCTCCTCGAATGGCCTCAACAAACGGCAGGTGTCACGCATCAGCTGCCACTGGCTGACATCAAAGTTACACAGGGGAGTACTTCTGTCTGCCTGGATCATCAAAAAATCGAATGGCCTTTCTCTTTTTCATACAGTGGCCCCCAACATGTGCGGGCGGATTCCAACGGTGAAACATCCAAAAATGTGTTGGGGGGGGCCGTTCTGCCGCGCAACTCGAGGGGGTTTTCCGGGCTTTGACGAAGGATAAAGGGTTATGCACATTTTTCCGGGCCTTTTTTCAAATGCGAAGATCGGGGGGAAGCTTCAGGAACCTTTTTTCAAAACCCAATTAAACACGTGCGCCATGTGGGCGCATGGACCATCCCTCCTCTGAACGTGGACCCCTATTCCCCCTTTTGTCCGTCACCTGGTTCCGTTTTCAGTTGGCGGAAAAGCCACAAAACGATTTCTTGCTGCATGACCGAGCAGTTCCCCCCCCTGTGTGACTTCCTTCGCCGGGGAAGCCAGGTGTAAACTGCGGAAACCGCTGTACCCACAAAAGTGGTAATGGAGCGTACTTGTGGAGCGAAATGGGGTGGGTGGGGGGGAGAGGGGGCGAAATTGGCGCGGGGGCGCAGTTGAAACGGGGAGGAGAAAGCGGCGTCCCTGCCCAAGTTGTTGGTGGCCTGGCCAAAAACCACATTCACCCAGTGGGCCGAAAAGGGACATGTACTGGCCCTGACCGTATTTAAACACTCCAGACGTCCCGCTCCCCCGGCCCCTTTGGAACAAACCGATAAGCTAAAGGACTGGCCCACCTTCTGTTCTACTATTATGAAGTCTGGACTGTTTTTTTGGAAAAAAAATTACGACTTTAACCCTCCACCGGCTCGCACAACCATTAGTTTCTCTAAATGGGCAGATCCACCTTTTGGAAAGGGAGGGACTGCAGTCCCAACAACTTGGACAGGAGCACGGTCAGCTGCTGCCCTTAGGAGGGTTGCACATACTGTTGCTCTTTGCAATCCCTCGCTGAACACTGCTGGCGCCAGACTGCAAGGGCAGAGCATTGGACCGAAATATTCAAAGAGAAACAGCTCCCTCCCCAGAGGTGGGGAGCCTTGACGGCTGCAATGGCATGCGTCCCCGGGGGCCTGCTGCGCGTTGCTGCGGCGGCAGGAGGACCACCACATCTGACCTGTTTCTCCCAGGCCCACCAGATGGAGCGCATGTTTTGACGCAGGGGCCCGGGCCAACGTTAGCTCCCCGGCCACGCTCACTTTCGCTTACAGATTCTACATATACCCATATCCGGGGTCTTTGCAAAAACGCCCAAAACCCCCGAGTAACGGATTTACGCCAAAGCTCCGCACTGAGTGACTATGCCCCCGCGCCTCGCTGAGCCCCTGTGCCGCTACTTTCTTGGACCGCGAAGCGGGTTTTTTTTCCCCCTGGCCGCTTGGCTCCCGACCTCACACTGCGCTATCCCACTCACGCCACACGGCCCACACGCAAGCTGACCCCCCCTTCTCCTGCTAGAAGCCCTTGCCTCACCCGCTCCCAAGTGCGGGCGGCTACATCATCACATTTTTGTTTCACTCACTGCGTCCTCATCACCATCTTGGGAAGCAGAGGCTGACCCCCACAACATGACCCCCATGCCACTCTCAACATCTATATTTCCGCCTACTGCAAGAAGCAGGGAATTGCCCCATTTTTCGCTGCCAAGTAGCTGCTGAACTGCCCCCTCAAATTTTTCTCCTCGCTATAGTGGCGCTGAGCCCCCGACCACAATAATCCTGGCTGAGGGGAAACCGGATGGGACAGAGGCGGTTTGAGGGCAGGTGAGGGCCGCCACTCCCCCCCGGCCAGCCAACTAAGGGGTTTGTCTACGTTCCCCCCCACTCTTGGCGGGGGGGTTTCAATGTCATCTGGGGGGAAGTGGAGACCACAACCAATCAAGAACCATTGGGTTGCAGTCATACACGGCCGCTAGAGACAGCGGGAGTTGTGGGGTCACCTGCGCGACGTCCCCTTGCTGGGCTCGACCCGCTCCAAAATGTTTGTGCCTCGCCACTCACAGGGGGAAAGCCTGCCCCCTCTCTGTCTGCAACATTTTGTTCTAAAAAGTACAAAACACTGTTTGATAAGATATCTGTATTATAAATACACACCCGTATTTGATGCCAAATGAAACCCACTAGAACTTGGGAACCTTGGTATAAAATTTCCTCCAAAAAAAGGGGGGGAAAAATTTACTTGTATGTGCCGTTTTTAAAAACTCTGTGTATTTTACTGAATATAAAAGCACAAACAGGCTTTAATTAACCTTCGATATGAATTAGCTACAGAATTTCTTCTGGGCGGGAAAAAACAAAGTTTCTTTCTGATCAACTGTAGAACCGCTTAAATTAAAACCCCGGAGTAAAATTCCAAAAAATTGAGCAACCACAAACTAGTAGCCTTGTAGCGTTTTAAATTGCGTGTTTTCTACCCACACAAAAAGAGAAAAATTTGTAATTAAACCCTTTTCGTTTGTGAATTATGTTACGGGAAAAATTATATATTTTTGGCTTGAAAATGGGGGTTTCTTGGGGGTCAGCACCCACAAAACAACGCTTAAAATTAACCCCTGGATGTAAATTGCGCCAAAAAATTTGGGGCCACCACAAACTAGTTTTTGTACATTACAATTGCGTGTTTCTACGCCAAAACAACAAAGATAAAATTGAATTAACCTCGCTTGTGAATTATGCTACGGGAAAAATGTAATTTTTTGGTTTGAAAATGAGGGTTTTTTGGGGGTCAGCACCCACAAAACAATGCTTAATAACCCCGGGATGTAAATTCGCCAAAAAATTTGGCCCCCCCCACAAACATAGTTTTGTACGGTTAAAATTTGCTTTTTTTCTACGCCCCCAAAACAAGAGAAAAAAATTTGTAATTAAACCTTGTTTTGTAAATTTAAAGCTACAGGAAAAAAATTATTTTTTTGGGCGTTGAAAATGACGGTTTTTTTTGGGGATCCCCACACTGAAAAACAACGTTTAATTAAAACCCCTGGATGTAAATTGCGGCAAAAATTAAAGCCCCAAAAACTATAGCTTTGTAGCGTGTTACAATTGCGTTTTTTTTCTCAACCCCCACAAAAAAGATAAAATTTTAAATTTAACCCTTTCGTTTGTGAATTATGCTACAGGAAAAATGTAAAATTTTTTGGCATTAAAAAAGACGGTTTTTTTGGGTCACACACCAGCAAAAAAATGCTTAATTAACCCCCGGGTGTAAATTGCGAAAAAAAATTAGCAACCCCACAAACTAGTAGCTTTGTAGCGTTTACAATTGCGGTTTTCTAGGCCACACAACAAGAGAAAAATTTTAAATTTAAACCTTTCGCTTGTGAATTATGCTACGGAAAAATGATATATTTTGCATTGAAAAAAACGGTTTCTTGGGCAGCACCCACAAAAAACGCTTAATTAACCCCGGAATAATTGCGCCAAACAATTGGCCACCACAAACTAGTAGCTTTGTAGCGTGTTACAATTGCGTGTTTTCAAACGCCACACCCCCAGAGATAAAATTGTAAAAACCCTTTCCTTGAATATGCTACAGGAAAAATGTATATATTGTGGCATTGAAAATGACGGTTTCTTGGGTCAGCACACCACAAAAAAATGTTTAAATTAACCCCCATGGATTAAATTGCCAAAAGAATTGAGCAACCACAACTCGTATTTTGTAGCGTGTTACAATTGCTGTTTTCTGGGCCAACAACAAGAAAAAAAAAAATTGTAATTAACCTTTGCTTGTGAATTATGCACAGGAAAAATGTATTATTTGGGCATGAAAATGAGGTTTCGGGGGTCACACCCCACAAAACAATGCTTAATTAACCCATGGAGTAAATTGCGCAAAAGAATTGAGAAACCCCAAAACCGTAGCTTTGTAGCGTGTTAAAAAGTGGTTTTTTTTCTACGCCACACAACAAAATAAAATTGAATTAACCCTTCCTTGTGAATTATGCACAGGAAAAATGTATATATTTTGGGCTTTAAAAAATGACGGTTTCTTGGGTCTAAACCACAAAAAAAACCTTTAAATTTAACCCCGGATGAAATTGCGCCAAACAATTTGGCCACCAAAAACTAGTACTTTGTAGCGTGAACTTTGCGTGTTTTCTACCCCACAACAAAGAAAAAATTGAAATAACCTTCCTTTGAATTATACTACGGGAAAAAATTATATATTTGGCGTTGAAAATGAGGGTTTTTTTTGGGGTCAGACACCACCAAAACAACGCTTAATTAACCCCGGATGAAAATTTGCCCAATAGAATGAGCACCAAAAAGAAGTTTTTTTTGTATTGTAAAAACCTTTTTTAAAATGATACAACAAACTTGCTTAACCCACTTGGAATGAATTATATGCAGCTGCAGTGGGGGAAACAGTTTTCAGTCCAACACCCCAAAAAATCAAAATAAACTTAAGAGAACAGTCTCTGGACAACGAGACACCCCACAAAAATCGCTGTATAAAAATCGTTTTTCATTGAGAGCTATCACATCGCCGGGGCAGCACCTTCCCCGATCAGTACGAGAGAAGTGTGACTCCCGGCGTCGCGCCCGGGGACTTATATATGCGGTGACGTCACAGAAAACCCGCCGGGTCTCTGAATTTTTTCTTCATCTCTGCACATTCATGCAGGCAGCCCTTCTCCCCCAGGTGCTTTGCCCATGTACGCCAGTGCTCCAGCCATTTTAAACAAACAAAAGCACACTTGTTTCACCCAAGTACCCCAAACCAAACTTCTCAGAACCGAAGTTTTTTTTGAAATTCTAAACGAACCACTTCTTAGAATCGTTTTGCCCCTTCTATTATAATTAATTTTTTGGGATACCCCAAATTTTTTAATATTGCTCTAGGGTTTTTTTCTACACCCTAGGGCAAAAATAAATGAGGGCTAGTAGTTTTTTGGGCAAATATTTTAGTTCCTCTTTTATGAGGAACCTTTTTTCCTTAATATAATTTTGTTTACTGGTTCTCTGTGGCACATTCTTTACCATTTGGCTCTGACAAATGGGTAACTGAAGTTGAGGGAGTCTTCTCTGATAGAGAATATAACTGTATACAAAACAGCGACTTACCATTGTCCAAATTGTTTAAAGATCTAAATGCAAAATACCGTTTATACATTAAATCATGGTGGGAACTAAAATCATTGGAAAACTATATTAAAAATAATATAGTTCCTAAAGGACTAAGGATCCCGATTGTCCAAGCATTGAGATCCAGAAACCCTGAACTTATGAGACGTTGGAAACAAGAGGGTACTTCCTCATCCCTACGTTTCATGAATATTTTGGTGGACGAGGGAAAAAAACATTCTAGAGGTCGTATCGTGTTCTAAAAGAAATTATAGAAATAATACTCAAACGTAAGAGCGAACCAGAATCTAACCAGAAGGAACTGGAATTACAAAATAATATTGATAAATTTACCTCACATCTAAAAAGGAGAAAACACCACCAATTTGTACGTGATTTGTCTGAATTTAGGGAAAATCGCGCATACATAGGTTTGGTCCCAAACAGACCTTTCTCTAATAATAATAGTGGTACTGATATTTCTTCCACTGATACAGACTTCTCGGATTCTGAACCTAGACGTACACAAAATCGCACGTTTAATAGGTCCCCATATCAAACCAGATTTCCCTCAGAAAATCGTTCAAGATGGCCGCCTCCCAAAAATGCACGAAAGGGTGGTGGGAGAAAACGCAATATGCAGCCTACAAATGGAGATACTGGTGTGTCCTCATTGGCTTCATCTGTTCCATCATCCTCCCCTACCACCATGATGCCATCAACATCGGCTTCAACAATAACTGAACAGTCCTCCCCTGACTCAGTCCAGCCTTCACTTTCTTTTTTAGAGAAGATTTTGAGAGGCAAATAATTAATACTGTCAGCAATGGCCAGTTGGGTCTCTCTTATTCGTTATAGCACATTATAAATCTCTCTGATAGAGTCTTATCGGCTGGGGATATCAATGTCCTAAGCAATGGCATGTCCTTCATTCCTAGTATCCAAATGAATATCTTTGGCGGGGTTAAAGATATCCACTTGTTTGCCCGCAAGCTAAAGTGGAAAAAGTTCTTTAAATTGAAAGAAAATTGAGAGTGTTCATCTTTAGGCGTAGACCCTACAGACTTTTCAGGGGTACAAACTTTAGTGGGATTATTAGAGGATAATGAAAGAGATAGATCTTAGGGCCCTTTCTCCTCCTTTCGGCCTAACAGCACTAAAATGCCCCTAGTCTCAGATGATAATATAGATATGTTTGTGAAGATGGTATGTGATGGCATGGAAAAAATACATACAGGGGAAATTTTGGCCCCAAAGAGGTTCAATTTGAATAAGGATGAATATTTGTCCCTAAAAAATCTTGAGCAGGACAAGACGATAGTTATAAAACCTGCCGATAAAGGCGGTATCATAGTCATCCTTAATCATATGGACTATAAAAATATGTGTCTCACTATCCTACAGGATAAACAGGGGTACGGTCTGCTTGTTTCAAACCCTACGGGCAGGTTTCTTTCAGAACTTAAAATATTCTTGATGAAGCACTCTCTTTACAAATAATTGACCAAAATGAATATAACTTTCTATTACCGGCCTTTCCCCAGGTGTCAACTTTCTACGGTCTCCCTAAGATCCACAAGGGGGTCACCCCTCTTAAGTATAGACCTATAATTTCGGGTATCAATAACTTAACCCAGAATGCAAGCCTCTACGTTGATCAGATACTTCGTCCATTTGTCACTTCCCTTCCATCGTACATCAGGGACACCACAGATCTGTTGGTGAAATTGGAGGACATGACCGTGGAGGCCGATACATGGTTGTGTAGTGTTGACGTTGAGGCTCTTTACAGCTCTATACCCCATGATGGGGGTCTGGGTGTTGTAGAATATTATCTGGCCACAAGGAGTTCCTTTTTACAGACACATGGGGCTTTTGTTCTGAAACTTCTGCAGTTTATTCTTACCCACAATTTTTTTACCTTTGATGGTAAGTACTACCACCAGCTCAGGGGCACAGGTATGAGGACCCCAGTGGCCCCCACTTATGCGAATCTGTTCCTGGGCTAGTGGGAGGGTACTATAGTTTTTTCAGAAGCATACCAGAACTTCATTAAAAATATCATTTTTTTGGGGACGTTACATTGATGATATTATCATTTTGTGGTCAGGCACAAGGGACTTGTTCCTCACCTTTGTGGAGAGCCTCAACGTCAACACTATAGGATTGAAATTCACCTTTTAAATTAGTGACCGTGAGTTGATTTTTTTGGATCTTCTTATTAAGAAATCCACTGATGGTACTCTTGAAACAACTGTTTATAGAAAACCTACAGCAGGCAACAGCCTTTTAAAATGGGATAGTTTCCATCCACGCCCCCTTAAACAGGGCATCCCAAAAGGCCAATATATCAGAACCCGGAGAAATTGTTCGTCCTTGGGGCTGTACAAAAAAGAAGCAGACATATTAAAGAAGAGATTTATGGAGAGAGGGTACCCAGGAAAAGTTCTATCTCAGGCTTATTCTTTTGCACGAGATACAGATAGAAAGTTGTTTCTTCAGACTCATCCACGGAATGATAATATGGAGGTGACCCCTATCATTGGCACTTTTGACCATGCATCCATTCAAATTCAAAATCTGATAAAAAGTTTTTGGCCCCTGCTTACTCAGGACCCCATGCTAGCTAAATTTGTTGACCCCGCTCCTGTGATTACATTTAGAAGGGGGAAAAACATTGGGGATCGCTTGGTCCATAGTTTATATACCCCGCCCCGTGTTGCTCCCTCCTGGTTAACAACAAAAACAATAGGTACATACAAGTGTGGGAATTGTAGGGCATGCGGATTTATCAATGTCTCTAAGTCATTCAAATGTATCCCTTCAGGTAGGATTTTCCATATGTACAGTTATGCCAATTGTAAGTCCAAAGGAGTCATCTACCAATGTTCCTGTACATGCCCGTCCATGTATGTTAGAAAGACAAAACGGGAACTAAGACGTCGTATTTTGGAACACATTGGCGACATTACCCATAAACGGGATTTCCCTGTTTCTCGCCATATGAATTCTATTCATAGTGATAATCCGCTTGCCCTATCGTTCTCTATAATTGAAGTTGTCCCACCGTCTCCAAGGGGTGGAGATTTCTATCGCAAATTATTGCAATGAGAAACCCACTGGATTTTTTAGCCTTAAGACCTTGAGACCAATGGGCCTAAACAATTATTTATCCTTTGCGTCATTTATCTAAAAACCAATAGAAATTAATAATAATAATATTTTGTGTCTTATTTTACCAGTGTATCACTATTAACTTATTCAGTTATCTTATTTATAATACGTCAAGTATCAAGTATTCATCTTTTTAGGTATATGCATGTCTATGAATTTTCAAGTCCTTTTCTGTAGTCTATACTAATGTTTGTTTAGGTAGTAAGTGTGGATCCATATATTGTTGTCCCCAGCACACATATTTGGGGTTAATAAGGCATGGACAACGCTATCTTCATAATGCCCCACACTGTGTATTATTGTTCTATCTATTCTTCAGCTCCGTCTCCCTATACCTGCGGGCTAATTCTCCTAGATACCATGTAACCACTGGTATTATGTTTGGTTTCTTTCTTATCCCGTTGCGTATGGCGCACGTCATTATCGTTAGTGCGCATGCGCAGGATATTCCCGACAATGCATGCTGGTTTTTGTAGTTTTCACGCGTAATCTGTAGACACTTTCGACATTAGTGCGCAGGCGCCCGATGACACTAGCGTTGCACGCCGGACCTTGTAGTTTCTGGATGCTATTTCCACGTGCTCCTTCCGGTGCATAGGTGTCTATTGGCAGTTTACACCGCCAGGTAAGTGAGTTCTCAGCTGTTTGCAATTATGTCTTGCTACTTATATACGTTTATCCGGACTTGTAAATTTTGCTGCTGCCGACCGAGCCACATCTTAGCAATTGCCACGTGGGGATCCTGAATATTCTCATCTGGGAACCCCTTATATCGCATTATCGTGGTATATCAATGTTAAGGGACGTGAGTCTATGTTCATCTCTGATATATGCATTTATAATTGTTACATCTATTAATATCTTTTGTTCTACCTCTAATAATTTAAATTGTTCCCTGATGAACCCCGTTATCAAGGGGGGAAACGCGTCGGAACATTGGAATATTTTCTCTTTTTTTTTTTCCTTTTTGGTTATCAATTTATATCACTTTTTCTTTTAGCACTTTTGTAATTGAGTGGTGGTATTTGTTTAGTAGGTTGTAATTTGGTGGTCTAGAGGTAGTTAGGTTTAATGATAGTCTAGGTTCCAGGTTGGGGTCGCCCTTATTGGGGCGGGCTCCCCACTTCGGTAGGCAGTTTAGTGATAGTTCTCAATATTTTGTAGGGCTTTTTTGAGGTCTTTTATAGTTATTTAATAAAAGCTATGTTTTATATATCTTCATTCTAGGTGTTATACCTCTAGTGTTTTGTTGTATTATATAACATGTTTTATAATACGCCAGTGCTTCTCGTTTTCTTGGAGTCTTCAAATATAATATAATTGTATGGGCGACTTTAAAAAAATGAGAAGCGACTGCGGTTTTTACACAAAACATGACAAAAACTGCAGTCCTGCATTGGAAAAAAAGCAGCCATTTTCAGCCGTTTTTTGTCCGATGCAGTGCGGAAACCCGGCGGCCCCATAGACATGCATTGTCAGCGGCAATTCTCCCCCCGCACATACAATTCAATCGTTTGCGCGGGTGGACGAGGCAAAATCCATAATTCTCTATGAGAGCTATGAATTACCGTAATTGTGGCGCTTATTTCGCAGTGTATAAGGTGCAATATGCAGCGAAATGCACACCACAATTACGCCGTGTGAACATAGCCTTACAATATCCACCAGGTTACTTTTTTTCTTAGAACCCTGACAGATACCACAAATGTACACAGAAACATTGTGTGAACCCACCTTAACATTTACTGTCTTATGTGTTGGTGGTGGTGGTGGGAGGGGGGGGGGGGGGCAGCCTGACTTTTTGCACCTGGGCCCATGAGCTCTTAACTAAGCCCCTGGAGAAAAGTAAAGAATGGACAGAGGAAGCAAAAGACAGCATAAGGCTGCTAGAAGGGGCAAGGACAGCAGACACAGTTAGAGGAGGTAGCTCAGCAGAAAGCAGCAAGGAGAAAAGGACAGCAGAAAGTTAGTGGTGTTAGATGGCAATAGAAAAGAGTAGGAGACCGAAAACGCCAGGTGCAGCTAAATAGGGGGTATAAAGCTGCTAGGGGAACAAAGGGAAGTTGAAAACAGAGAAGAGGAGGGCATAGGATAGACAGAAGCTAGAGGGGTCGAGACATAACAAACCTGGAGGAAATGACAGAAGAAAGCAGATAAGGGGCAGAAGACAGCGGAACTCAGATGGGGGGTAAAAACAGCAGAATTAGGTTGGGGAGCAGAGGAGAATAGAATGCAGCTGAGGGGCAGCGGAGAAAAGAATGCAGCTGATGAGCAGAGAAGAGAAGACAGCAGATGGGCAGAAGAGAGCAGAATATACCTGAGGGGCAAATGACAGCAAAACACAGCTGGGAGGCAGAGGAGAACACAACATAGAGGAGGGTGGGCAGGGAACATCAGAATGTATCTGAGGAGCACAGAAGGACAGAAAACAGATGGGGCAGAGGAGAGCAGTACACCGCTGGGTGAAGAGGAGAGCAGTACACAGCATGGGGACAGAGGACAGCAGAAAGAAGCTTTGTGGTGGCTGGAATAGCAGTCATGTATTTTTCCTGCTTTCAGTGCCTGTAGACATTTCCCCTTTTATGAGTTCAGACTACATAGAGGTCTCTGTATCAGAGAAACTGCCATCAAGAAACTCAGATATTTATCACTGTAGGTAAGGCAGGGATATGTAGAAACTGTATCAGTCCTGACAGCATTCTGACACAAATATAATAGAGCCCTGGCTTTACTGCAGCAGACAGAACAGGAAGCCTATTGGGCATTTCATATCGTGAGAACAGGGCCCAAAAAGGGAAGGAATTGTTTGACCAAAAGGTCCTTGGGTCTCCAAAGCGCTAGTCTAACAATGTAGTTAGATATTAATCAATGTGTATTTTCAAGTTGGATTCGGCGACTTGAAATACTTGTCGTGTGGGCAAAGCCTTAGCCACCTCTTCCTATATTATGCCTGGAAAGGCATCATAGAACATGTAGACCTGCAGTCATTGATAGAACATTCTATGGGAAAAAAACAAATCAGAGGTGATATGGTGGTGAATGATGGGCATGTAACAGCAGTGGTAGTGGATCCGCTGGGCCACCGCAAGCGATGGTGAAAGCCCACACCAGGGAGCGGGAGTCTAAGTAGAACCCAGTTTTTCCCATAGCGGGAAACTAACCAGTTCGCTTCACTGGCGGGGACTTGTTGTGGTGGTGCCAAGGGGTAAGCGTGGTACAAAATCGCAAGGCGGCTCATAGTTCGGGGACCAGGCAGAGGTCAGGGTAGCGGCAGAGGTGCGTGGTCAGAGGACGATAGCGAAACGGTACGGGTACACAGGAAACAATTAGAAGAGGCAAACGCTTTTCTCAATAGGGTCAGGGCACTAAAGATCCGGAAGAGGACTGCCGGAGGAGGAGCCAATATATAGGGTCAGTGGCCGGCAACAGCCAATTACCGGCGCACTGGCCCTTTAAATCTGTGAAGGCCCGCGCGCGCCCTATGGAGCGGGGACGTGTGTATCGGCGGGACAGGGCGCGCATGGAGTCGGAACGATGTCGGGTGAGTAGGGGACCACGAGGGACGAGTGGTCCTCAGCGGTCCAGCGCACGGACGCGGGGGCCAATCACCCCCGGTTTCATGGGAGAGGACCGGGGAACGGACGCGCCCGCCGCCCGGGGGATGGGCTGGGGCGCTTTTCGTTGCAGGGTCCTTATAATGTTGACTATGTAAGTAGGGGAGGGGACTGCTTTCATGGGGTTGCTGAAGTTTCTCCGGCTCCCATGACCTTTCCTCGGGGCCAAACACCTCCAATGATGAGACAAAATACTGTGTTTTCCCCTTGGAACACCTTTTTCAAGGATCTCCTTTACTGGTTATACATTTGGGGCATCGCACTGGAGATGGAAGGGTTGCCCTTACAAGAATACGGTTGTATGACCTGGGGTTTGAGAAGGGACACGTGAAAGGAGTTCGGGATGCGCAGGAAGCGGAAGCCGGAGTTTGTAGACCAACCTGGGTTTATACGTCTAAGCACCTACGAATGGCCCCACGTAGCGGGGAACCCAATTTATAAACTTGGGTTTTTTTAAGCCTGACTTAATTGGCTGATAAACCATACTTTATCACCTGGAGATAAAAGCTGGGGGGGGCTCCTTCTCTATTCGCCTGAGCTTCATTGTGTGCTGAGCCGGAGCAATGACTGAGGATAGGGCCCAAATACCTTCATGTCGCGGACCTACATATCAGTTTTGCAGGGACTTCGGAGCTGAGAAGCTAGATGGGAGAGGTGGGTGGGGGTGCAAGCGGTGAACAATATAGAAAGGAGAGGCACCGCTGATCTGAATCTAGGGAATTATAAGAAATTGCCGCCCATGGATAGCAAGTCAGACCAGTTCATTCTGACATGCCGAGACAAAATGGCGCAATTGGTCCCCAGGACCTGATTTGACCACTTCTCCACCCTGGCCATTCGTCTGGGGTGATAGGCCGAGGAGAATCGAGAGCTTTAACCTGAAGCAAGAAGCAGAGGGCCCGCCAGAATTTGGAGACAAAGTGTGACTCCACTGTAAGAGACAATTTGAGGGCATCCCGTGTAAGCGAAAATGTGGAGAAAAAACAGGTTTGGCCCAATGCGCGGGGCGGAGGGTTCTGACATGGCAGTAGACAAATGATGCCATTTTGAAAAAACCGATCCGTTAACTACCCAGTCACGGTGTTACGAGGAAGGGGGAAGATCGGTTATAAAATCACCAAATCGGGCACTATTGCGTCCAGGGGACTGGTAGGGTTGGGTATAGGGGATGCAGGAGCCCGAAACGGTCTGTGACGAAAGCGTTTTGTTAGGGGCACAGGTGACACAGGCCTCAACGAATCTTTAACGCCTTAGCGAGGTCCGGCCACAGTAGAACAGCGACGATAAGGAGGCAGGTTTTCGGGCTCCGTGGTTGTTTCCCGGGGGCCACCATGAGCAGTGCCCCCACTTCAAGATCCTTCTGCGGTGTGCGGGGCATCACATATGTCTTCCAGGTGGGACCCCCATTACGCGAGGCCGACACTGGAGCTGCGGAGACAAGACGCTGCGGGGGTTTTATGTGCCCAGGGGGACATTGCTCACCTGACCACATGGAAGCGCGTGGGAAAATGCGTCTGCTTCTAATTCTTTCCGCAGGATGGAAGTGGATTTGGAATTATTATAACGGGAGAAGAAGAGAGACCACTAGCTGGCGTGGATTAGTTCACCTGGGCCTCGGGGCCGTCTGGAGTTATTGGAGGGTTTCTTTGATCTGAGTAGTACAGATGGGATGTCGAGCCCTTCCAGTAGATAACGCCATTCCTCCAGGCAAGTTGGATGGCAAACAAACTCCCGGTATCCGATCGTATAATTTCTTTCCACCGGCGAGAATGGTTTGGAAATGAGATCCGCAAGTGTAACCGTTTCTACCCAACGGTCCCTTTTGCGTGAGGACCGCACCGACCCGGAACAGACGATTTGGCATACTACTCAAGGGCAAAAGGCTTTGCAGGATACGGCCGAGAAGGATAGAAGCGGAAGCAAGACAGTCTTCCAATTTCATTATAACGCCTACTCCGGCCCTCGGTTGGCAACTTCGCGGGTTAGCGTTTCTTTTTCGATGAGGGGCCAGATGGGTGCTACCCGTGTGGAACAGGTGGGGATGTAACTGTCGGTTTTAGTTACAATACCCCAGAAGCGTGTTTGGCCGAAGAACAACAGGGCGAGGCCATTGCACGAAGCAGACAGCTTGCCGGCTCCATTTGCAACCCTTGGTCAGAGATAATATATCCCTGAAATGGCAGGCTGGTTTGATGAAAGATGCACTTCCCCAACCTTAGCGTATAGGCGGTTAGCACGGAGGCGCCTTCAGAACCTGGCAGATCATGTAGAACACGGGGAGTCTCACAGGGTCAGGTGAGTATACCAAGATGTCGTCCAGGTATACCACGACCACAAGTATACAGGGAGTCCCTGAGATGTCGTTCACGAGATTCTGGAAGACGGCTGGGGCGTTAAACAGGCCGGTAGTGCATGACCAAGTAATCGAAGTGCCCGGTCCTGGTGTTTAAAGCCGTCTTTACTCATCGCCTCAAGGATGCGGATGAGATTATAGGCCCCTCCTCAAGTCAACTTGAGAAAAATCTCGCACCACGTAGGCGATCAAAGAGCTCAGGGATCAACGGCAGAGGGTACCGATTTTCACCGTGATCTCCCTTGTCAAGTCCCCGGTTAGGTCTATGCAGGGCCGTAAGGTACCGTCCTTCTTTTTCACAAAGTAGAATCCGTACCTGTGGGAGAGGGAGGATTTCCGTAGAACCCCTTCTGGAGATTCTCCCGGATGAATTCAGACATAGCTTGTGTCTCGGGAATGGACAAGAGATAGACTCTAACCCCTCGGGGTGGACGGTACCCGGCCAGACCAGAAGTTCGATCCTGGGCAATCATATGGTCGATGAGGAGGAAGGATCTCCGCTTCTTTTTCCGAAAAGACATTGGCGAACTCCTGGTACGCAGCGTGGAACAGCGCGAGAGCCGGTAAGCACCGGGCAAGGTGCCACCAGACAATGGCTCAGGCAGTTGGAACCCCAGCGAGTGACTTCACCCGACATCCAGTCTAGAGTAGGAGAGTGGAGTCGCAGCCACGGAAGTCCGAGGAGGAGTGCTGAAGAAGAGTGTGATAACACATAGAATGAGCTTTTTTCCTTTATGCAGAATCCCACCGTGAGGGGAGTGGCTTGGTGATGAATTGTACAGTGTAGCTTAGGCAGCTAACCGTGACCGAGGAGCATGACCAGCGGCTTTTTCAAAAGACCACTGGGAGGTGTTACCGCGACACTAAAGCACGGTGTATTAATGTTCCCAGGCGAGCCAGAGGGCATGGAGAGGCTGGAGAGACCCGAAAAGTGAGTACTGCATCAGTCACAACCTGTACTGCAACATCAGGCGTGGAAGAGGAGGAATTTTGCACCTAGGGACGCCTCCCCCTGGCCCCTAGGTGGGGGATTTTTCCCGACGTTTGGACTTGGGGGTCAATTCCCCCGGAGGTCTCAGGGTGCCACAGTACGGCACAGGTTCCCTAACCGACGTCGGCCAATTCTTTAAAGAGAGCCTTGTCGACCTGCAGGGTTTCCCCTCAAAAAGGGGGGGGTTGGGTTGAATAGGCTCCCCTTTGGGAACACTGGACCCAGGCGTGGAAACCTGCGGGGCCTGCAACCTCCGTTCTTGCCAAAGCTCCTCTCGCCTCTAGCGAAACCCCCAATAAATGGGGGTCCAACTAATTAATTTCTGAGGAGGAGGGATTTTCAGGCCGCACATTTTAATCCTACAAAAACCCCCTTTTAAGGGGGCACATAGAGGGGGCCTTGTCCAGGAAATTTGGGGCAAAAGGGGGAAACTGAGCGTATCCCCCGACGGTTCTCCGGAAAGGGGTAAAGCCGTTTCAGCGAGGAGCCAGCAGGTTCCTCAAAACACGGGAACTCCGGGAAAAAGGACTGCAGATCCGCCGTCCCGGACTTTCCGATCCCACGGGGGTGTGGCCTATCCCAAAGGGCCTTTCCCCGGAAAGCAGGGCGACCCGAAAGCCCCCTTAGAACACTCCGGGGGGAAAAGGGTCCCCCCATTAATTCAATGTGATCGAGAAACGGGATGATGAAACCTCGGCACTGCTTGGAATCCCCTTCAAACTTCGAGGGTAGGGGTAACCGGAGAAAGGGACCCCCCCGTCGGGGCGGTGCAGATGGAGGAGGAAAATAGCCGGGGTGGAGTGCGGCTCGGGGTTCGCAGAAGTTGCTGCAACATGACGGTTAGCGGCCCAATTCTGTGCATGTTGCGGATTGACGTGAAATTTGCGAACATGCTGTAAGTCCCTTTCCCAGGCAGGGGACCTTGGCGGGACCCATGGCCAGTTTTTCTGTAATGGCAGGGGTGTGGATGCGGGGCCCCCAAAGCGTGGTAAAAAGCCCACACCGGGGAGGGGAAATTTAAGTAAACCCGGTTTTCACCAGAGCCCCCCGCAAAGTGGATGGACTTGCTGCGGGGGAAAAATACCAGGTCGCTTCCACGGGTGGACTTGTTGCGTGGTACCCAATGGTAAGCGGGGGTAAAAATCGAAAGGCGGCTCGTATTGGGGGACGGGCCCATGGGCAGGGCGCAGAAAGGGTTTTGTGGTCAAGGACTTTACGAAACGTAATGAAACACAAAACATTAAAAAGGGGAAATGCTTTCTCAAAGGCTCCAAGGGCCAAAGATCCGGGGACTGGGAGGAAGCCATAATATAGGGTAGGGCCGGCAACGGGCAATTACCGGCGCACGGGCCCCTTTAAAAATCTGAAAAAGGCAGGCGGGGGCGCGCCCTGGGGGAGCGGGGAGCGCGCACTGGCCGGGCAGGCACGCCGGAGTCAGGAGCGAGGGGTGGACCCCCGGGGGGACAGGGCCCACGTCCGGCGACGGACCGGGGGGCCACTCCCCCCGTACGGGGGAAGGGAGGGGGGAACGGAGGGCCCCCGCAGCCCGGGGGGATGGCTGTGGCGCTTTTCTTGCAGGGATTTAAAATTTTGACTATGTAATGGGGGAGGGGAAATTTATTTCAGGGGTTTGCTAAATTTCTTTTTAACTCTTCGGTGAATGATGATAGCGAACACATAACACACTGTTTACGGTGGGGAGGTGGATCCACTGAACCCCCCGCAGGCGATGGCTAAGCCCACACCGGGGATGGGTCAAAGGGGGCCCCGGTATTCCCCAGAGCCCGTCGCAAAGCGGATGGTTTGCTGCGGCGGGATCCACCGGGGCCCTCCCTGGGGGGGCTTCCCTCAGTGGCGGCCAGGGGGAAAGGTACGGAACAGCAGGCGGGTCGGGGTTTTGGAAGGGGGAGGTCGGGAAGGGGGGCCGTTCGTAAGGGGTAGACAACCGAGGGGGGGCGGGGGAAAGGTTTTGAGACGTAAACAAAGGAAGGGTCGGTACACGGGGAAGGGAAAAAACGGAATCGGGAAACTTTCACCGGGAATTACCCCAAGGCCCGCAAGGAAGAGGCCGATTTAATAGGGAGCAGTGCCCGGCAATAACCAATTACCGTCCTGCCCTTTAAAATTTCCAAGACCCGGGCCGGCACCCCCTAGGGGCGACTACCGCGGAGCTGAGACCCGACGGAAGCAGGAGCGTGGCTGGTAAGTGGAGGGGAGGGTGCGAAGGGCGGCCCCCGAACCCGAGTCGGGCGGGCTCCGCGGGAGGGGGGGGAACGGACGCCCCTGGGGCCGGGAAAAGGGCGCGGGGGCGTCCCGTTACAGTCCCCCCCCCCCCTTTGGGCCCCCCCCCCCGGGGGCCCCCTCTCTTACTGGAATAAGGAACCTCGGGATGAGGCTGGGGTTCAAAAATATTCTCCTCCGCCCCCCAAGACCCCCTTTTGGGCCGAAGTCCCTCCATCCACCAAAGTACCCCTTCCCCAAATTCTTCTTATCCCCCAGAATTCCTTGCCCTCGAAACATCGGGCGCACCCCAAAAAGGAGGAGGAAACACCTTTCGGAAAGCGTTTAAGACAGGGGCTTCAACGGGGAAAATAAAATAGGGGGGTTTTTCTCTCGCAGGGGGGAGCCGAGTTTGAAAGACACCGGTTGATGCGGCCGAGACCCAAAGGGCCCCAAAACCCGGGGACCCATTTGGAAAGGGGGGATCTTTAAGCGGACAAAAACAGACAGAGCCACCCCTTTTGCCCCTGGGGAGAAAAGGAGGGGGATGCTTCTCTTTTCCGCTTGATTATCATGGTGGAAGCACGAGCACGACTGACGGGCGGGGCCAATGGTTTTTCAAATTTTGGGATCATGCTCCGCTGCGGGCCCTCCGAGGGGGGTTTTGGGCCGAGGGAGAGGTGGGGGGGGGATGCAACCATACACCACTAAAAGGAGGGGACCCCCGGACTCCGCCCAAAGGGATTTATAGGAGAACCCGCCCCGGCAAAAAATTGGCCCAATTATCTTGGGGGCCGGACAATTGGCGAAGTAGCACCCCAAGCCCCTTTTGACCCCCCACCAGGCCTTCATTGCGGGGGGATAGGCGGAAGAGAATCGAGTTTGACCTAATTTGATTGCACAAAGCCGCCAAAACGGAGACAAAGGGCCCCCCCCTTCGAGACAATTTGTGGGGAAGTCCCTGCCCAAACACAGAAGGAAAAAATTCCCGCCAGACAGAACCCGATGGGGGCCGGGAAACGGAACGAAATGCGCCATTTTGGGAGAATCGGTCCGTTATTACCCAAATAAGGGTTGTTGCCACGACGGAGGGGGATCCGTAATGAAGTCCAGGGAAAAGTTTGACCCAAGTTCGTTTTGGGTGGGAGAGGCTGAAGTAGGGCCCGCGGGTTTTGACGTGGCGTCTTGTTGGGGCACAGGATCACCAAAACGAAATTAAGTCCTTAAAATCCTTTTTCCCTTCTGGGCCCCCATAAAACCGGGAAATCAAAAGAAGTTCTTCGGGCGCCGGGGTGACCTGCCCAATGACAATGTCCCCCTTTTTAAATACTTGCGGGGACTTGGGCGCACATAATCCTTCAGGAGGAAAACCCTTTCCGGGGGAAACCACCGGGGCGCCGAGATGAGGCGTCTGGAGGAATTATATGTTCTGGGAAGATCTTTACCCACACATCGGAGGCAGTAAGGGCGTCAGCCTCACATTCTTTTCAGCTGGCCCCGAAGTGGATTTTAAAGTCGAACCGGAGAAGAAGAGCGACCACCAAACCTGGGTGGGTTAAGTCGTGAGCCTTGAAGATATTGGAGGTTTTAGGGGATAGATACGGGGGGAAAACGGGGGACCCTCCAGCAGATAACCCACTCTTCCCAAGGGCCAATTTTTTTGGCTATAGCTCCCTCGCCAATCGTTAATGCCCCCGGCCCCACGAAATGCTTGGGAAGAAGCCCACTTTTCAGTTTACCCGTGGGGCCCTTTTTTCTAAGAACTGCCGGCCCTCGACGAGCCCACTTCCAGGTGAAGGGGCTCGTGGAATCCCCACGTGCAAGGGGGAAGCCTAGCGAAGGGGGACTTGGTTTTTGAAAAAAAAAAGCCCTCCTCCGCCCACTGGCCACGGTGGATGGGTTGTTTCTTGGTGAGGGGACTAACGGGGCCACCCGCGTGGAGAATGAGGATAACTGGCGATAAATTGCAGAAACCAAAAATCGCTGGATTGCCGCAAGCCCACGGGGCCGGGGGCCACTGCAAAACCCGAAAAAGTTTTTGTGGATCCACCCCAGGCCTTGATCCAGTGAGAACCCCAGAAACGGAGGGGTTTATGGAAAACAAATTCCCCACTTGGGGGTATAGGTGGGCTCCCCGGACGTCTTAGTACTGGGGAACATGGCTCGGTGGGGCTCGAGGGCAGGGGAGAACACCCGATGTTCCCAAAAGGAGACCACCACGGGTGTGGAGGAGGTTCCCCGAAAGTCTCACGACTCCTGAAAGACGGGAGGAGCATTTTAGTCCCAAGGGCATCACCAGGATCAAAGTGCCCGTCCCGGTGTTTAAACCGTCTTCCCCCTCATCACCCTTGCGGGGTTCGGACCAAATTTTTAGGCCCCTCTCAGTCCAATCAGAGAAACTTGGGGCCCCCGGGGGGTCCGAAAAGTTTTCCGGGGATCAACGCATTTTTTTTCCCGGTTCTTCACCCTGATCTTGTTAAACCCGGTACATGCAGGGGGTAAGGGACCTTTTTCTTTACGAAAAAGAACCCTGCACCTGCGGTGAGAGGGCTTTTTGGGTGAACCCCTTCCCCAGATTTCCCGGATGTACTCGTCATGGCTTGGTCTCAGGAAGCACAGAGGGTAGACCGGCCTCAGAGGGCTGGTACCCCAGAGGTCGATTTGGGCAAACAATGGGGGTGCGGAGGAAAACTCTAGCTTTTCCCTCAGAGAAACATCACGTACTCCCCAATTTCGGGCGGCAGCCCCGGGAATGGTCCTGTAGGGGGCACGAGAAAAGGAAGCACGGGGAGGTGCCCCCAAACAGGTCCCCCACAATTGGGACCCAACAAAACACCCCCTCCATAGACCAGTCCAGGGTGGAATGGAGCCTACCATGGGAGTCAGAGGAGGATTCCGACGGGACAGTCAGCAGTAGAAGGGGAAATTCTTTTTATGCGCCCCCCACATGGGGAAGTGCTTTGGTGACGAACTGGTGGGGGTCGCTAAAACTCCCCGCTGATGGGAAAAGATGACAAGCGGGTTTTCCGGGGAACCCCTGGAAGCCGAATTGTTTAGAAGACTGGGGTTTTAAATTCCCCGGGGACCGGATCCAGAAAAAGCCGGAACTTGGGAAAATGATGCCAGCCGACACGACATGCACAGCATCAACAGGGTTGGCGGGGAGGTTGCACCTAGGGGAATGCCTCCCCCACAATCCTAGGTGCGGAAGTCTCCCCAGGCTTGGGGGACTGATCTCTGCGAAGCCCTCCCCCTCAATAAACGTATACGATCGGGGGCCTAAAACCAATCAGGTCCTGAGGGAAGACGGGGGTCTCACGGCCAAAACGTCCCTTTAAATCGCTTTAGAGCCTTTCTTTAAAAGGGAGCACACAGTTGGGCCCCTTCCCGAGGTTCTGAGGCCCCTGCGGAACTGACCGGTAGTCTCCTAAACCGGTCCCCCGGCGTAGATTAGGGGGCATCTCCCCAAAAGGGGTGCACGGGCTGGTTCCTCGAAGAGTTGCGGAACCGCTGAGAAAGACTGTAGATCCCCCGTCACAGAATCGTCTCTGCCCAAAGAGCGTACCATGCAGGCCTTTTCTGGAGAGGGGGCTGATCACGAAACCACCTTGCACTTTTGGCCCGAAATGGTCAGTCACACTCCACATGCATAGTCATTGGGGGATGAAACCCCTGCGAGTCTCGGGGTCTCCGCATCTTGGAACGACAGGGGAACTTTTGGGCCCCCCTTTGGGCCCCGGAACGAAGGGAGGCAGGAAAAACGTGGAGGGCGAAGGCTGCTGCTGGGACGGGAAAGATTTTTTGCAACATGGGGGGATAGCTGGGTGAGTTGCTGCGCCCGTTGACCGAGTTGTGAACTGGTGGCAAAAACGGAGCCAGGGGATAACGGCCCCCTTTGGGGGGATCCATGGCCGGTCCAATGTTACGGTTGGAGGTGGATCCACGGACCACCGCAGGGATGGGGGTTAAGCCCCACACCGGGGTGAGTCTAAGTGGGGCCGGGGTTTTACCCAAGCCCGCCACAAAAACGGGATGGTCTTCTGCGGGGGAGTCCACCCCGGGCACTACCACTTGGGCGGGGGGTTTTCCTGCAGTGGCGCCAGGGGTCAAGTACAGGAACGGGGAGGCAGGTCGGGGTCGGGCAGGGAGGAGGTCGGGGCAGGGGCCTTTTGGTTTGTTAACGGTTAGACAAGCCGAGGCGGGGCAGGGGGCAAGGTTCGTAAAAGGTAAACAAGCAAGGATGGTACCTGGAAGCAAGACAGGAAAGCTCTGGAACACTTTCCTGGAATATACACCCAAAGGATCCGGGAAGGGCCGGCAGGAAGAGGGCCGGACTTAAATGGGGCAGGCCCCGGGAATACCAAATTCCGGTTCCTCCCCTTTAAATCTCGAAGGGCCGGGCCGGGGACGCCCTAGGGGCGGGCTACATCCGGGGCTGAAGCCACAGAGCAGGGCTGGCTGGGTAAATGGAAACGGCAGGGGCCCCACGGGCGGACCCCGAACCCACGTGCGGGGACGGGGGGGGCTGGGACCGGGGGCACGGGCGGCCCGCGGCCCGGGGCGTGGTCGCAGGGCGTCCCTTAACACACTATATATCACTATAAATATGTGCTATTCCAAAAATCTTTGGGTTTTGTTCGTAAAATGAAGCAGGATAGCAAACATAGACATAAATTAAAATTTGCCCGGGAGCTTCAGAGCTGCACCCTTGTAAATGACTCTTAATATGGTTAAAGAATACTAATTACACACCACATTATTTTTTAAATATGTTTTATCCACACTTGATTACCAAAAAATTATACCCGAACCCAATATTTTAAAAAAAGCCTGGGAAAAACATATGAGTACATTTTTTGCTCCCCTTAATTTAGAAAAAGTATTTAAAAAATTTATATAAACAACAACAATATAGGAGTAGCATGTTAAATCGAAGTTAAATAGTTTGTGGACATGTAATTGATTATTTCTACATTGCCAAACTTATAAAATCTATTTCACTAGTATATGCACTATTTTGTTTAATTGATTGGACTTTATATTAAAGGACATTCTTGCCACATTGATTAGCTTTAAACATGTAGGCAAATGTAAATAAAGGCCGGTACCAAATATATTGCTGTTCTGATTTTTCTTCCTTTCACAGTTAGAGAAGATCTTATCTCCTGTTTGTTAACACAAATTAAGTTACCCAAAACCATCTCTCAGCCCTGACCAGGATGGTGAGGTCTTTATCTTCTTTATCTTTCTTACTGACAAACTTTAATCCTTTAGTGCTTTGTAGCTTTGTGCCCTGCTGTTAAACCCCTCCATCATCAATGTCCCTCTAACACGCTCAGATAGGAATAGCAGAGCTAAAATGTCAGTTACTTCTGTAGAACCACCCACAACTTGACCAGGAAGTGGGAGCCAGAAGCTTTTTGTGAAGAGTAGGTTCTGTAAAACAAAAAAGGAAATAAAGAGGAAAAAAAAAACCTTTAACAAATGACCCAAGACTAAGCAATTCTAGAGCTGGAATAGAATATCTGTTTTGGAGGCAGGAGAATAGTGTAACAACATATGCCTTGAATACGACTAAGGCTACTGAAGGTCAAACTAAATATTTTTTCCAGGTGATAAAAAGCCTACCTATGAGGGTTGTTATCTTATTTTCTGTGCCATGGATCCTAAAATCAGTGCCAATAATAGGGAATATGTTGTTCATTGATCAAACATAAGTAAAAAATTCACTTTTTGCTTACAGATACTTTTGATACTGGTGGTGCTTATTACCTTAGAGGCAATGGTCCACATTTAGAAAAAGTTGGATTTTCTTATAAATGTTCTTGGTTTAAAAACATAGGGCGAAATGAATGAGCAGGGCTACATCAGTTTTCTGGTGTACTTTGAGCCAAAAAGAATGTATGAACAGGCACACTCCAAACTTTGACACAATAAGTGCCTTTGTAATGTGCCAAAGACACTTTTTAATGCGCCAAAGATTTGGGGGCGTTCTGGGGGTTTATATTTACTATTTTGCCATAGGCAAACTTAAACTCTATCAGTTCTCAATCCCTTGTGAGGGGAACTGGCATGACATTTCAATTTCTGATTTCTCACCTCTTTCTACAGTGTCACCCACTGCAGAGGGTCTCACAAGGAAACCTTATATTTTTTATGTCCATCGGATTAGGGAGGACTGCCCAAGTAGGATGTTTTAGATCCCTTATTGGAGTTAGTAAATCACTGTATATATAAGGTTCCCCTGTTAATAGGTGGCGTTCCACCAGACTTGATAATAGAAAATGAGTTATTCCTTCACAATTAGAAAGGGATAAATTGAAAGGTTAGTGTTATACATAATAAAAGTTAAGTTTTAGTGCTTTATAAATTGAGAACTAATAGAGTTTAAGTTTGCCTATGGCAAAAAAGTAAATACAGTCATTAAAAGTCACTCTTTGTTCTCTTGCTAGATTCCCATTTTTTTGGAGACTATTTCACAAGTTCTGGGGGTTTTGCACCACATTCGTAGGATTAGACACATTTATGAATCTTTGACGCCAAATCTAGGCACAGAACAGTTAGAACAGCCAGACCACGTTTAAGCTGGTGCCTAAGCCAGACTTGTCCTATTGGCATTACAATGCGCCTCTACGTATGAACTGTAGAAAAACAGGTTCATACATTCTGGCGCATTCTGCACTGCCTTAAAGCTATTTAGAACGGGCCTATCAGCGGCAGGATTCATACATGTCGCCCACAGTGATTTTTTTTTAGACCTACAGCAAAGCGATGCATGGACATAGATAGGGATTTGGCCCCAAGTGGCTCCTGGCAAATTGGCGTGCTGCTGGCAGAAATCAATAATATTGTTTAAATTATTTCGTTTTCTACTGAAGTTATCTAAGGTTTTGTTTTATATAATATATATTATATATAAAATATATATAAAATATATATATATATATATATACAAGAAAAAAGCAGCACTCCTAGGTAAAAATGAAAAGCGGGGTGCAAAGCAGAAAAAGAAGCCAGCAAATAGCTTCAAAAACTAGGTAAATCAAGGAAAAATCCGCAGCACTCATCAGTATGGAAGTAAAAATTGGGGTTTATTCCCACATTTCCCCAAGGCGACGTTTCGGCTCCCTCACAGAGCCGTTTTCAAGTGCAAACATTACAAAGTGTCAAAATTAAATATACAAACCAATCAATAAACATCAATTACAATAATTAGTGAAAATAGTAAAAAAACTCTTTCATAACACCATGTAAACATATCATATTAAAATATGTGATAAGAGGTAACATTGTGGACATCACAACATTACCATGAAACATACATTCATAATACAGTGAAGTAAAATAAAAAAGAGAGGGAAATTACGGCGCTTACCTGTAATCAAGAAAATAAACAACAAAGTAAGTTAAAAGTAAATTAGCTTGGCATTCCAAACAAACCCCTTGGGCCCAATACCGGGAAAAAACAGAAGGGGGGGGGTAAGAAAATGGGGCAACCAGATGGTAAGGTTTTGAAGTACACATTCCGGAAAGAAAACCAAACATCCGGGAAGCATGAAGCGCTTGGAAAGGTCACCAAAAAGCGATCCCTGGCAACAAGGATGGAACTAGCAGCCATATAAGGAAAAAACCAAAATTCCTAGGTAAGTAGGAGGTAAATTTTAAAACGAAGAAAAGAACGCACCCCCATGGCAACAAGGTACCTGGAAACACAGATTAGAAGGGCAACCAACCAAATCAATAAGCTTAGAGAGTAGCTATAAACGAGGATGGTACCACCCAAAAAAACCGTGAAACACGGATAAAGGCCAACCCAAAATGTTGTGATCCTCAAAGGGAAAAACGAACATGACAACCCACCAACAAATCCGCAACGGGACTCCCACCTTTATTTAGCGATGCATAGAGTGGTAAATAAATAAGTAAATACTGGCATAGCTGTAATGTGGAAATAACATATTGCGGCGGAATCAAGGAACGTCATAGCAAATAAAAAATCACAATATCATCAGTAAAATTACAATAAACAGATCCAGGTAAGCGGCGTAGATCCCATCAGAGAATTTCTTTGGATTACTGTGAAGACGTGAAAACTCTAAAAAAAGAGAAATAGAATATTAAGACATGCTTAACGAACATCAAAACGAAACACATCAAATACGACAAAGAGCATAAACTATCTGAACATTCCAGGTAATATTTTATAATCAACATCTAGACCACAAGGTTTAAGGGCTTTAGTCTATAGATCCATTTCCAATTCTCTTTTTTTTTTTAATAAAGTTATGGCCAATTTTCCCCCACCAATCTCAAAGGCGGGATATAATCAACCGCCATACATTTAAGATCCCATTCAGTATGCTTCGCTTCCCCCCAAAATGTTTAGGGCAAAAGGTAGATCTAACTCTTTTTTGGTATAGAAAAATCTGGTGATTGATAAGCCTAGATTTTAAATCACATGTTGTTTCACCTATTGTTTAAATTATTTAGTTTTTTCTACTGAAGTTATATATACTGTGTATAATATATATATATATATAAAAAAAAAATTATATAAAAAAATATATATATATATATATATATTATATATAATATTTTTATATATATATATATATATTATATTATATTATTAAAATATAAAAGCAGAGTAAAACAAAGCTTTAGATAACTTCAGTAGAAAAATAAATAATATAAACGACATTTTATCATGCCCCAAAAGAGAACACTCTACAGAAACACTAGGCGAAGAGGTAAAATGTGAGGACAGACGCCATGTAGGATTAGCACTCATGCGGCATCTTCTAGTCCCCGCATACTGAAACATACTGTGTGCCAAATTTTAGAATGTGCAGTCCAAAGATTTAATGGCAAATTCATCTCTGCTTCATCTGTAAATCTGTCTGTACTGAAGAGACAGAAAGACCTCTAGGGATAGATACTTGTACAAAGCAGACATCTGTCTTATTTGCCTGGATGACAGAGCAGAGCAACAAAGTAGAACACACATCATTTACTATCCTTGCTCTGTCATCCACCTTGGAAAGACAACCGTGTGCATGGTGCCAGCTCTCCTCCATACAGATCAGTGCTTCCTCATGCCAAAATTCCTTCTGTTCCCTATTCAGCTGGCAAAAAATAATGCAGCATAATCTAAACTTCAGAGTATTAAGACATCATAATAGCAATATATAGAATAGAAGACTTGGGTTCAGTAATACATATGATTATATCGAATTTAGTGTTAAGCAAACATTTTGGAAGTTTTGCAAAAGTATATAGAACGTTTTCCAATTTTATTTTATTTTTTATTCTAAAATTTTCAAGGTTGATTGTGAAGTCAATCAGGAGTGTTCATACATGACATTTGACACCCATCAGCTTTTAAGTCTGTACAGCACACTATAAACAGGGACTTGAAGAAAGCTCAGACATTAAAGGTCAGATTTTGTCAGAATTTATGGCAAAAGGAGAGCGGGCACCATCTCAAGTACTATTTCTGCTTGTTGTATTATCTGCTTGCATATGGTGTGTGCAATACTGAGCTGGTGGTCAGTCAGTTTATCAGTTTTCTAATTTTTCACAAGGATGCTTTTGGTATTATATTTGAAATATTTATGAGTAAAAGTTATACTATACTCTGTACTCCTTATCCCACGGGTTTAAAGCTATATAGATAGGAGTTGCCTTCTGTATAGTTCACGTACTCACTATTATATTATGGTGCTTGGTTGTAAAGAAGGCCTTATAGCACAATTCAAAAGTTTAGATATATCTTTTTTATTCTTTGTAGCTTCTACATAGAAAAAATACCTGGGCCTTAATCATTCTGACTCAGAGTAAAACTAATCAAGACCTACTCAAGAAAAGGACACTAGGAACAAATTTTTAAGATGTAATCAAAACACCTTTATTAGAATTTTTTTTAAAAATGCATAAAGTCCTGTAATCAAACCCACCCTGAAAATGTTATTAAGTTTTTATTTACAGTAATAACTTGCCTCCAAAAAATACCATGGCATACTTTACACAATTTATAGTGTCTTTGGCCAAGCCTTCATAGATCAATATTAGATAAATACAATTAATTTGTGTGCATAAATCCTAATACTGCAACAGGTAACGAGCCAAAATAAACATTCCCTAACTATAATGAAAAGATAGAGAAAGGGGAAAGAGTAAGGTAAAGTATCAACCAGGCTGATGTCAGCGCCACCTTATTCTTAGTTTTTTCTTTTTTTTCTTTTCTACATTGTTAATTCATATAGAAGACATGTGTAATATAAAGGAACGCATGTGGAATGAAGTAGTAAACATAAAAGGTCTAAAACAACTAGAACATTTTTTATAGTTTTGATTCTTCAAAATCATTCTCTAAATTCTAACAAGCTTAAAGGGGCGAATCATCTTACCTCAGTCCTGTTTTCTCATTTACATTTTTACATTTACTGGCTTTACTGGCTTCATAACTTACTGGCCTGCAGTGAAAGAGCTGCTGAGGACACCAGGGTCTGTAGCTATAGCAACCAGCACTGGCAGCCAATCAGGAGAGATCAAACAGGTCTGTAGCTATAGCGATCTGAGGAGCTGATACAGCCCATACAAGAGGGAATATCTAGGAATAGTTAGGACACGGTAAATGGACACATATTGAAAAGTGACTTTGCAAGATTTTTACATAAAAAGCAATCTTGGAGTGAGACAAACCCCTTTTTACTGAGGTGAGGAAGGGCTCTCTCTCGCAACAGTCCATGAAGTAAAACCCCAGAGGAGCTGAGTAGTGTTTGATCGATTATTATCGACAAAGTTGAAAATCGGCACGGTTTTTATGTTGAACGGATTTTTTCAATCACGCGATAATTTAGATGAAAATCTGCGCATAATCTACTGTATTAATATCGCGCCATTTTTCAGCGCTTTCCTCCCATTTGCAGCCAGCATATCAGCTTTACAGAATAGAGCAGGTGAGCTGGGTGTGCGACGTCATGAATGGGATGTGTATGGGTTGCGATGGCTGGGAAAAATCACATGACCTCGTTTTTACCATAGAACAGCCCTTCCTGTTTCATGATCAGTTTGTGTCTGTGTCTCAAAGAGCAGGACGAGGTGCTCGGTCTCTGTCAAAACAGCTCAGGCGAAACTGTTCTATTTGTTCACCACAGACATCTATGCATTTAGCTTGTGAACATTAGAACTTAGGTTAGAATAGAGATTTGCAGATTTTAGTTACTTAGGCAGAGAATTTTAAAGTAAGATCTAGCGCTGGGTAAAGCCGCGGGGGAGGGCGAGGGGGGCTGCGGGCAACACAGACGACAGGCTCTTTAAAGGAGAGTGGATTATTGTGCACAGACTGTGTTTATATTTTAGAACCTGCGCATTGCAATGGGTTTTTATTAACACTTTTTGGCCGAGTTTTCTGTGAAATATAACTTGTATGGTTGTGCAGCCTGCACTTAAATTTGAATACAGCAATTTTTTTAGTCACCGCAGGTGTATTTGATAGGTGCAAAAACTCCACCTTTTAATGATCTTTATACATTTCAGATAGTGTTTTTTCACTTTGGCGCAGCCAGCTAGCTTTGTCCATAGAGCCACGCTATGCACTTAAATTTGAATACATCATTTTGTAGTCACTCGCAGGTGTATTTGATTAGTGCAATAAATACCTTTTATTATCCGTAACTTTTCAGATAGGTGTTTTTTTCACTTTGTCCTCGCTGGCCAAGGGCCCCCCTTTGTTCATAGATCCACCTTGGGCACTTAAATTTGAATACAGCGATTTTGGTAAGTCACCCGCAGGTGTATTTGATAGTTGCAAAAAAATACCTTTTAATTATCCGTTAGTTGCAGAGAGACCATGTGCAGTTGCAAGTCTCTCCACTAGTGAATTTAGCAAGGTACCTGCTACAAACGTGCCACAGAATGGCTGGGTTCAGTGGGGAAGAGACTTGTGGTGTTAGTACAATATTTACTAATAGAGATGGCGAATTGTTCTAACGAAGTGGAATTCGTTTAGAATTCAGGAAAACTTCGGTTCGGGAACCGAAGGTCGAACTTTGGGGTACTTCGGGTGGTACGAATTGTCTTTTGATTGATAAAATGGCTGCGATCACATGGCGCTACAAAGGGCAAAGCACTCTGGGAGGAAGACAGGGCATAGCCTGCATGACATTTTGCAGAGATGAAGCCAATCAGAGACGCGGCGGGATTCTGTGACGTCACCGCACTATATAAGACCGAGCGCGCGCCGCTTGGAGCTCACACTCATACTCTCTCACTGTACTGACAGGAAGGTGCTCTGGCGTGATAGCGGCTTTCTGAAGAACTGATTTTTATACAGCATATCTGTGGGGTGTCCCGCTTGTCTCAGAGACTGTTCTCTGAAGGTTCTATTTCTGATTTTTTGGGGTATTGGATCTGAAAGTCCGTGTGCGTCCACTGCAGCTGCATATACATTCAATAATCCAAGTGGGATCTAAGCCCAGTTCCTGGTGGTATTCATTTAAAGAAACAGCGTTTTTTACAATACAATACCACTTCATTTTTGGCTGCTGAATTCTATTGCGTGCTAATTACATTCCCCAAGGGGTTAATTAAGAAGCGTTGTTTTTGCTGGTGGCTAGACAAAAATAAAGCCGTCTATTTCAAACGCCAATATATAAATTTGTTTTTTTGGTAGCGCTATATTCACAATCAAAGGCTAATTACAACTGTACTCTTTGTTGTGTGGCGTAGAAAAAACACGCATTGTAACACGCTAACAAGTTTGTGCGGCTCAATTCTATGCTGCAATTTACATCACAGGAGTGTAATTAAGCGTTGTTTGCTGGTATCTGACAAAAATAACCGTGCTTTTTTCCAACGCCAAATTTATATATATTTTTTTTGGTAGCCTAATTCACAATCAAGGCAAATTACACTTATCTCTTGTTGTGTGGCGTAGAAACACGCAATTGTAACACGCTAACAAAGCTACTAGTTTGTGCGGCTCATTCTTTTGGCGCAATTTACATCCAGGGGTTTAATTAAGCGTTGGTTTTGCTGGTGTGCTGACAAAAATACAACCGTCTTTTTCAACGCCAAATATTATATATTTTTTTGGTAGCCTAATTCACAAGCAAAGGCTAATTAACAACTGTATGCTCTTGTTGTGTGGCGTAGAAAACACGCAATTGTAACACGCTACTAGTTTGTGCTCTCAATTCTATTGCGCAATTTTACAATCCAGGAGTTAATTAAGCGTTGCGTTTTTGCTGTGTGCTGACAAAAAAAAAACCGTCTTTTTTTTTCAACGCCGAAATATATATATGATTTTTTGTGGTAGCCTAATTCACGAAGCAAAAGCGGTAATTACAACTGTATCTCTTGTTGTGGGCGTAGAAAACACTGCAATTGTAACACGCACAAAGCTACCCCCTACAGTTTTGTTGCCGAGGCTCAATCTTTGGCGCAATTTACATCCATAGGGTTTAATAAAGCGTTGTATTGCGGTGTGCTGACCAAAAATAAACCGAACTTTGTTCAACGCACCAAATATATATATATTTTTTTGGTAGCCTAATTCACTAAGCAAAGGCTAATTACAACTGTATCTCTTGTTTGTGTGGCGATAGAAAACACGCAATTGTAACACGCTAAACTAGTTTGGTTCTGCTCAATTCTCTTGGCGCAATTTACATCCAGGGGTTAATTTAAGCGTTGTTTTGCTGGAGTGCTTACAAAATAAACCGGCTTGTTTCAACTGGCCAAATATAAAAATATATAATGTTTTTGGTATCCTAATTCACAAGCAAAGGCAAATTAACAACTGTATCTCTTGTTGTGTGGCGTAGAAAACACGCAAATGTAACACGATAGCTAGTTTGTGCGCTCAATCTTTGGCGCAATTTACGATCCAGGGTTAATTAAGCGTTGTTTTTGCTGGTCGTGCTGACAAAAATAAACCTCTTTTTCAACGCCAAATATATATATTTTTTTTTTTGGTAGCCCTAATTCACAAGCAAAGAGGCTAAAGTACAACTGTAAATCTCTTGTTGTGTGGTGTAGAAAACACCAATTGTAACGACGCTACTAGTTTGGCGGCTCAATTCTTTGTGCGCATTTACATCCAGGGGTTAATTAAGCGTTGTTTTGGCTGGTGTGCTGACAAAAAATAAAACCGTCTTTTTCAACGCCAAATATATCTATTTTTTTTTGGTAGCCTAATTCACAAGCCAAGGCTAATTACACTAGTACTCTTCGTTGTGTGGCGTAGAAAACACGCAAATTGTAACACCATACAAAGTTACTAGTTTGTCGGCTCAATTCTTTGGCGCAATTTACATCATGGGTTAAATTAAGCGTTGTTTTGCTGGTGTGCTGACAAAAATAAACCTCTTTTTTCAACACTCGAAATATATACATTTTTCTTGTACATAATTTCACAAGCGAAGTGTTAATTAAGCATGTTTGTCTTTACATTTAAGTAAAACACACAGTGCATGTAAACGACACATACAAGTAAATTTTTCCTGGCCATTTGTGGAGCGCAATTATATCCAAGGGTTACCCAAAGAGCTTGTTACTGTGGTTTCTTTGGAGTCAAAAACAGGGAGTATATTTTATCATATAACAGATAGCTTCATCAAACATGTCTGTACAAATTAGAACAAACATAATTTCAGACGAGAGAGGTGGCAGGAGCTCTGCAACTGCGAGTGGCAGTTGGCACAAACATTTCTGAAACGGTCCCGGTCGCAGCACAGCAAGGGGACGTCCAGAGGGGTCACTCTGTGAGGCCCACAACTGTCCGCAGTCATCTAGCGGCCGGTGGTTGTTAGCCACCCAAGGGTTCTTGATATTGGTGACTAGGTCACATCCTCTTTCTCCCTGATGACGATCTGACAAACCCCAGCCAAGAGTCGGGTGGGAACCTCAGAACACATCACATTAGTTGCAGGAACCGGAGCGGGTCAGCGCCCTCACCTGTCCTCAGCCCGCCTCTGTCCCATGCCAGTTCCCTCAGGCCAGGATCTACTATGGTGGTCTGGCTCAGCGCCACTATATATCGAGGATTAAACAATATGAGGAGGGCAGTCAGCAGCTAAGTGGCAGCGGATAGAAATGGGCCAATAATCCCCAGCTTCTTTTCAGTAGGCGGCAAAGTAATAGATGTGAGAGAGTGGCATGGGAGGTCATCGTGGTGAAGGAGGTCAGCCTCGCGGCTTACCAAGACCTGTGATGAGGACAGTAGTGACGGATGAAACACAAATAGGACTGATGAGTAGCCGACCGCACTTGGGAGCCGGGTGAAGCAAGGGCATCACATCGTCAGGAGAGAAGGTCGTCAGCTTGCCGCGTCAAGGCAGCGGCGCACCTAGCAAGTGGGTTGTGTGGTGGCCGTGAGTCAGCAGGGTAGCAGCAGTGTGAGGTTTCGGGAGCCAAGCGTATCCACGGGGTTAGAAAACCCGCTTCGCAGGTCCAATACAGTAGCCGGTCACAACACAGGGGCTCAGCGAGGCAGCGGCTTGCAGCTAGTCCACTCAGTGCGGAGCGTTTGCGGTAAAATTCAGCTACTCCCCCTCTGTCGGTGTGGCAGTTCTCTTTGCTAAGACACCGGAGGAGCCGAATATGGGTATTGTAGAATCATGTGGGCAGAAAGTGAAGCGTGGCCAGGAGCTAACCGTTGGCACAACGCCCTGCGTCAACAAACATGCAGCGTCACCACCGGTGGCCCTGGGTAGAAACGGTTGGCTCAGATGTGGTGGTCATCCCTGCCGCTGCCGCAGCAGCAGCGGCCAGTTGGCACGCATGCCATGCAGCCATCAACAAGGCGTCCACCACCTCTGCAGAAGGCAGCTGTTTTCTCATTTACATCCTCTCCCACCGGTCATGGCCCTCCTGCTCCTCAGCTACCTCATGGCGCCACAGCATTCGTTCAGCTAGAGGCGAATTGTAAAGAGACAACAGTATGCGTCCAACCATCCTAAGGTGGCGAGCTGACCGTGCTCCTGTCCAAGTTGTTACTGCAGTCCCTCCCTTTCCAAATGGGTGGCTCTGCACCCATTCAGAGAACTAATGGCTGTGCCGAGCCCGAGATGGAGAGTTTTTCCAAGCCGTAATTTCTTTCCAAAAAGGCAGTATCCAGCACTTCATAAATATGTAGAACAGAAATTGGTCAGTCCCTTTAGCTTATCGGTTGTTCCAAGGTACAACGGCAGCGCGGACGTCTTGAGCTGTAACTACGGGTCAGGGCCAGTACATGTCCTTTATACGGCCCACTGGGTGAATGTGCTTCCTGCACCAGGCACACCAACAACATGGAACAGGAACGCCGCTTTCCCTCCTCACTTGTCAAAACTGCTGCTCCGGCGGCCAAATGTCCTCCTCCCTCCTCCTCCAACACCACCACCATCTCAGCCTCCACAAAGACTGCTCCATCATAACCCACCATGTGTAGGCACAGCGGTGGTCACGCAGTTCTACCACCAAGCTTGCCTCGGCGAACGAAGTCACACAGGGGAGGAACTGCTCCGCGTCATGCAGCAGCAAGAAATCGATGTGTGGCTTTCTAATCTCCGCGCCAACTGCAAACGGAAACCATGGTGACGGAACAATGGAGGAACATGGTGTCCGCGCGCACCGAGGATGGATGGTACACATGCGCCCTGCATGGCGCATAGTGTTCAATCTGGTTGTAAAAAAAAAAAAGGTTCCTGAAGTCTTCACCGATCTCATAACATTCTGAAAATGGCACCAGGAAAACTGTGCATGCACTTTATCCAATCGTACAAAGCCAGGAACAACAACCCTCCTCGAGGTTTGCAGGCTGCAGAACGCCTCGCCCCAACAGCTCCTGATATGCGATGTTTCCACCCGCTGGAATTCCAGCCTTCACATGTTGGGAACCGACTGTATGAACAGAGAAAGCCCATTAACGATTTTTTGTGATCCAGGCAACAGAAGTACTCCCCCTGTGTAAACTTGATGTCAGCCAGTGGCAGCTCATGCGTGACACCTGCCGTTGTGTTGAGGTCATCGAGAGGCCACGTTATTTGTCATGTCGCCAGGACTACGGATGAAATAACGTCAATTCCACTGCTTCATGTCCCCTTGGAACAGATTGCGAAAATCTGTCCTGGGCAATGGGACTGGAGATGTGGCACTACATCACGAGGCCACATGAGTCCGGTGGGGACCAGGGAAATGGAGAGGAGGAGGAGGAGGACATTGAGCAGAAGCATTGTCTGTGAAATGAGTGGATTTTCTACCCAGGTGACTAGTGAGGAGGAGCAGGAGCAGCTTGGAAGGAGGTTGGATGGTGATGAGGGAAGACGGGCAGTAGACTCCCAAGCACCGTGGCAGTATACAGTGGAAATGGAGGCAGGGAGCCCCTCGAGTCAACTTGTGTGCAGATTGGTCCCGCAGCAAGCTTATTTGCCTGGCTAGTGAACAGCCGAATAGTCAGCATGCCGGCGAGGATACTCTGGCTCTCCACCCTTTGGACCCCTCGCTAACCTCCCAAAATATGGGAGCCTTTTCCCAGCTATTGAGAGGGAAGACAAACTCAAAATACTATAGGGAAATCCTCGTAATCAGTTGGGCCGCTGCCTATGTTTGCGGCCATCGTCCCCTCCACTGACAGTCTGACCGGGGTTCCTCAGCCTACCGTACTACTCCGCCGCGGCTGCTGCTGGGGAAGGTGGGGGTAAGGAGCCGTACCTGCGCCATCAAGCAAGTAACCTAAGTCTGTAGTCCACTAATGGCACTTCCTACACCCGCCTAGTGAGGAGCGGCAGTCACCAGCAGCAGCAGCAGCGGACCTGGACATTCCCGAACCAACAGTTTGGCCTACTTGGACAGCACTCTGCCACCCCAGTAGAAGATCCGCTGACTACTTGGGCTGCCAAACTGGATGTGTTCCGCAACCTTGCCGAGTTTGCATGAGAAGCAGTCCCTGCCCGGCCAGTAGAGTGGCATCAGAGCGGGTTTTCAGTGCGGCGGGGCCATCGTTACCCCAAGAGAACCCCGCTGTCCACATAGGAAATGTTTGAACGACTAGGACCTTAGACCAAGATGAATCAGGCGTGTATCTGGCCAGGATTTCCACACACCAATGCCTTAGGCGTCAGTTCCTGGGGTTCAAACTACCTGCTCATCCACTATTCTGATGCCGCCGACCCGCCTGATGCCACACATCTCTGATAGTTTCTCCACTGCCTACCACCGTCTTTAACCGGACTGGTATTTGCCAGCCCGCCTCAACAACTCTGTCATTGTGCCCACTCTAAGTGCTCAATATCAGTGCTCGCTGATGCGTTGCCAGTGACATCCACACTGTGTCATTGTGCCACACACGGCCTGGTACTAACTGTTTTTGCCACCTCCAAATGTCATTGTTCCACTTGTCTGACCGTCAAATTGCTGTTGCTCCTGTCATCAACCTCCAACCTCTGTCCATTGTGCCACTGCCTGACCTCATGCTGCTGCCGGCCGTGACCTCCGCTCTCAGTCTTGTCCCGCTCATGTGGCCTAATACATTTTTTTTTCCACCTCAAATGTCATTGTGCTAAGCCACTCTCTGGGGAAAAAACTCACTCACAAATACTGTTGCTCCTACACACCTCCACTCTCTGTTCCATTGTGCCGACTGCCTGACCTCATGGCTGCTGCCGCCGTGACCGTCCCCGCTCCTCAGTCCATTGTGCTGCTCTCGTGCCGTATATACTATTTGCCAACCTGCCAGAATGTCATGTGCACTCTCTGACCTCATTCTGTTGCTCCTGTCATCACCTCCACTCTCTGTCATTGTGCCACTCGCCTGACCTCATCTGCTGCGCCGTTGACCGTCCGCTCTCAGTCATTGTGCCGCTCTGGGCCTAATACTATTTTGCCACCTTGCAGAATGTCATGTGCCACTCTCCCTGACTCTCATGCTGTTTGCTCCAGTCATCACCTCCACTCCCTGTCATGTGTGCCACAGCCTGAACCTCATTGCTGCTGCGCCGTGACCTCCGCTCTCAGTCATTTGTGCCCGCTCTGATTTGGGGGCCCCAAATACTATTTTGCCACCGCAGAATTTCATTGTGCCTACTCTCTACCCCTCATGCGCTGCTGTGACTCCTGTCGTGCCCTCCACACTGTGTCATTGTGCCACTGTCTGACCTCATGCTGCTCGCCCGTGGCTCTGCCTTGGCCCCCACACTGTGGCCTACTCCTGTTTTTGCCGACCGTCCAGAATTTGCATTGTGGCCACTGTCTTGACCTCATACTGGCTGGCCGCCGTGACCTCCACACTGTAACATTGTGCACTGCTGTGGCCTAATACTGTTTTGCCACCTCCAGAAATGCCATTGTGCCACTGTCCGCCCTCATACTGCTGCCCCGCCTTGGACCTCCACACTGTGTGAATGTGCCACTCTGTGCCCTAATACTGTTTTTCCGCCTCCATAATGTCATTGTGCCACTGTCTGACCTCATACTGCTGCCGCCGGTGACCTTTCCACCTGTATCATTGTGCCACTCTGTGGGGCCAAATACTGTTTTGGGGGGGCCGCCTCCATAATGTCATTGTGCCACTGAGCCTGAACCTCATACTACTGCTGCCTCCGTGACCTCCACACTGTGTGATTGTGCCACTCTGTGGCCTAATACTGTTTTGGCCCGCCTCCATAAAATGTCATTGTGGCCACTGTCTGACCTCAACTGCTAGCCCGCCGTGACCGTCCACACACTGTATCATTGTGCCACACTCTGTGGTCTAATACTTAGTTTTTGCCACCTCCAGAATGCCATTGTGCCACTGTCTGACCTCATACCTGCTGCCGCCGTGACCGTCCACACTGTGTGATTGTGGCCACTCTGTGCCCTAATACTGTTTTTTTTCCCGCCTCCAAAATGTCATTGTGCCACTCGTCTGACGTTCAATACTGCTTGCCAGCGCCGTGACCTCCACACTGTATCATTGTGCCACTCTGTTGGCCAAATACTGTTTTGCCCTTTGCGCCTCCATAATGTCATTGTGCCACTGCCTGACCTCAAGACTGCTGCCCCTGCCCTGACCTCCAACACTGGTTGTGATTTTTTTGTGCCACTCTGTGCCTAATACTGGTTTTTTTGCCCGCCTCCATAATGTCATGTGCACTGTCTGACCTCATAACTGCTGCCGCCGTGACCTCCACACGTATCATTGTGCCACTCTGTGGCCTAATACGTTTGCCACCCCTCCAGAATGCCATTGTGCCACTGTCTGACCTCAACTGCTCGCCGGCCGTGACCTCCACACTGTGTGAGTTGTGGCCACTCTGTGCCCTAATACTGTTTTTTCCTCCTCCATAATGTCATTGTGCCACTGTCTGACCTCATACTGCTGCCGCCGTGACCTCATACAAGTATCATATGTGCCACTCTTTGGCCTAATAACTGTTTTTTGCACCTCCAGAATGCCATTGTGCCACTGTCTGACCTCATACTGCTGCGCGCCGTGACCTACCACACTGTGTGATTGTGCCACTCTGGTTTTGGGGGCCCTAATACTGTTTTTTCCGCCTCCAGAATGTTTCATTGTGCCACTGCCTGACCTCATGGCTGCTGCTGCCCATGACCTCCACACTTGTGATTGTGCACTCTGTGCCTAATACTGTTTTGGCCCCTCCAGAATGTTCATTGTGCCACTGCAGACCCTCATCTGCTGTGGCCCGCCGTCACCCCACACTCTATCACTAATGTTGCCACCTTAGCTCTCAGCTTGTTTTTTTCCAGCTTTTTCAGCTGGCATGACTTTATCAGCTACATTCCCGCTTGAGTTTTTTGGTCAGTTTTTGCCCCTCTTAAGTGCCCAGGAGGAATTTTATAAGTGAAGCGATTCTAAGAGCGGGCGGCAGTCATGTGCGTGTCATACTAAAACAAACATTTGTATGAAGACCAAACAAGCTCCCACTGCATATTAAGCATGGCAACAACGTTCTACAGCAAAGCACCCTGCGAGGCTCCTGGGCAGTAGTCCTGGAAATAGCTGTTTTTTAACGAGAATTCGTGCCGAATAAATCGGACCGAAACGAATTTTTTCGGAAATTCGGGCGAAGTGCACCGAACGGAACCGAATATTTTTTTGAGCAAATTCCGGGTGACCATCCTCTAGTTACTAACAAAGGTAGCTAGATGGCTCCCTTACAGCCAGGTATGTGGTCCTCCCCCCTTTCCCGGGACGGTCGTAGCGTTGGGTGGGAGTTCCGTCCCCACGTTCCAGGCCAGGTTTTGGCCAGTCCCTGTGGGGCTATAAGAGCCCTCCTACTCTGGTGAATCGGGGGGGCGTGGTGCACCTGGGAGTAGGGAGCAGAGGACTGGAGGGAGGCTCTTGTCCCCACATAGACTTGGAGAGAATCTGACCCCATTTGAGTGGAAAAGTGTGGTATGGTCTCGTGCGATAGGCCAAGGCCATTGGTAGAGAGGGAGGTTCTACGGTAATGTGTATTTAGTGGCCAGAACGGCCTGAGGTTTTGTTTTGTTTTATTATCCTGTGCCTAATAAACTGGTTAAGGCCAGAGTTTAAACCGAAGGCCTGCCTGCAGTGTTCCAATACCGTTTACCAAGGCGGCGACGGGGAGCTAAAGAACAACCAGGACGGCCGAAGGGCGTCCAAGCGTGAGTGGAGGCGCTACAACTCACAAAAAAACCGTATACATTTTCAGATAGGTGTTTTTTTTCATTTTGTAACGCAGGTCCAGCTTTGTCATAGAGGCCAACCGTTTCACTTAAATTTGAGTGCAGCGATTTTGTAGTCACCGCAGGTGTATTTGATAGGTGCAAAAAATACCTTTTATTATCCGTATACATTTCAGATAGGTGTTTTTTCACTTTGGCGCAGGCCAGCTTTGTCCATAGAGCCACCTTGCACTTAAATTTGAATACAGCAATTTTGTAGTCACTGCAGGTGTATTTGATAGGTGCAAAACTCCACTTTTATTATCCGTATACATTTCAGATAGGTGTTTTTTTTCACTTTGGCGCAGGCCAGCTTTGTTCATAGATCCACCTTGCACTTAAATTTGAATACAGCAATTTTGTCGTCACTGCAGGTGTATTTGATAGGTGCAAAAAATACCTTTTATTATCCGTATACATTTCAGGTAGGTGTTTTTTCACTTTGGCGCAGGCCAGCTTTGTCCATAGAGCCACCTTGCACGTAAATTTGAATACAGCCATTTTGTAGTCACCACAGCTGCATTGATAGGTGCAAAAAATACCTTTTATTATCCGTATACATTTCAGATAGGTGTTTTTTTCACTTTGGCGCAGGCCAGCTTTGTTCATAGAGCCACCTTGCACTTAAATTTGAATACAGCAATTTTGTAGTCACCGCAGGTGTATTTGATAGGTGCAAAAAATACCTTTTATTATCCGAATAGTTTTTAAATAGCTGTATTGCACGTGGTGCGGCCCTAGTTTTTTCAAATAGCCACGTTGTACGACAATTCTGATAGAAAAATTTTCTAGCAACTGTTCTCGTTTGTCATTGCTGCAAAAAACACAATTTCTCATCCGTGTAACTTCTGAATAGTTTTATTGGGCTCGTTGAATCTCAGTTTGGCGCAGATAGCGCACTTGTATGATATTTTGTTGAAAACTATCAATTCCTAGTCCTACTGGGCATTTGTAAATCCCTGGGACTGAAGGAGGAACACTGTTGATTTTGTCTTACGGTTCTTCCACCAGACCGCATTTCACAGGTATTCGCAAGAAACATTTCAGTTTCTAATCCTAGTTGGCTGTAGGAAATTAGAGGGATTTAAGAATAGCTGTGATTTGCCGTCTTTTAATAAGAGACTTTCCAAAACTCTTCCATACCTTCTCAAATTTTTATCTTTCTGAACATGGAGCGAAATGCAGGTGGTAAGCGAGCAAAGAGGGGGGTAGGACATGGAGGTAGAGGTACGAGAGAAGGTGCTCCTTCCAGTGCTGGTGACAACAAGCAAGCCAGTGGATCGTCGGTTGCAGGACCGTCAGGCCAGTCATCGCTGGGTCAGGACCCTGTGAATCTCAGTAACGAACAGCGTCGCCAATCTGTTCTTCAGTGGTTAATGCAACCTGCATCCAGCAGTCTTACCTCCTCATCCTCCCAGTCACAGCCACAAATGTCATCATCAGCATCCGTCCAACATGAAGCGAAGGCATCCCAAATGACAGCTCGTGTACCCACCACTGTGGATAATCCATTTTCTGAAGACCTCTTTGATGACAAAATGCGGTTGGGGTCAGAAGGCATTTCAAAAGATGAAGAGGCCAAAGAGGATGGTTTTGTCTGCTCTGACGCCCAGTTACTGATGCCATCAGAGGAGGCGAAGGAAGCCGGTCAATTGGCAAAAATCCCCGGGCGGCTGGCAACGCCTGCTGTGCCTCTTGCTTGTAGCCCGCAGCTTCTGGATGCAGATGTCAGGACGACCAAGTCACCTGTGTTGATGATGATGATGATGACGACATTTGCGGATCCAACGTGGTCTTTTCAGCAGAATTTGCTGGCGAGCACTTCATCACTGACGAGGAGGAAGACGATAGGGTAGTGTCAGTACGGGTCCCGCCTCAAAAAGGGAGAGGGCGGTCGCAGAAGTCCGCTGAGATGATTCCGCCAGCCACGGTAAGCGGAAACCCCGCTCCTCGCTTATCGCCGTCAAAAAGGTCCAGGACCTCTCAAGCCTGGGCCTTTTTGAGCAAGCCTCTGATTCACCCAGCGATGTCATATGCCGCCTTTGCCATAAACGCATCAGTAGAGGCAAGAATCTTAGGTGTTTAACCACCACCAACATGTCTAGTCACATGCAGCAAATGCATGAGTTGAAATGGAGGCAACACTTGGCCAAAAATGGCCACACCGATGCCGGGCTTCAATCACTGTCACACCCTCTGTCTCCGCCTCCTCCTCCTCTGCCACCACCAAGCGTTCCTCAGCTGCTCATGTCTCTCAGAGTCATGATCAGGGATCAGCCTCCGCTTCAGCCTCCACCATCGCCCGAGTACCACCAGCACCACCAGAGACCCATCCTACCCCTTCTCCTCCCGCCAGTTTGACGACCTGCATGCCGTACAGCGGCTAGTCTAGCAGCCAGCCTTCTGTCTTCCAGGTTTGGGAGCAGAAGAAACACTTTAACCCTAACCATCCCAAAGCCAAAAGCCTGAATGTCGGCATTGCCAGGCTTTTGGCCTTGGAAATGTTGCCTTTCCGTCTTGTGGACACAGATGGGTTTCGCCACATCATGGCCCTTGCCTGCCCCCAATACCAGATGCCGAGCAGGTATTTCTTTGCCAGAAAAGCCATCCCTGCCCTGTCCAGCCACGTGTCATCTAAAATTTCAAGCGCGTTGTCTGCATCTGTGTCCGGAAAAGTCCATCTGACCACCGACACATGGACTAGTAAGCACGGCCAAGGCCGCTATATCTCTGTGACAGCTCACGGGGTGAGCTGGGTGGATGTCTCTGGTGGTGACGGTGGCTCTCAGGCTCGACGCACACTCTTCAAAACCGCAGGGATGGTGCAGGGCTCTTTCCCCCAAGGTCCTCTGGTGGCATCACGTGCTGAGAGAAACCAGGCCGTGTTGAAATTAATCTGTCTTGGAGACCGTCCACACACAGGTCAGGAGCTGTGGACAGCTCTCCGCAACGAGACCGAGCGCTGGCTGGGTGACAAGAACCTTGTGCCAGGCAAGGTGGTGTGCGATTACGGTCGAAATCTGCTGGCCGCCCTTAAGATCGGTAGGCTGGAGCACATCCCTTGCCTGGCACATGTCATGAACCTCGTCGTCCAGAAATTTCTAAAGCGCTACCCGGGTCTGGACTGCCTGCTGAGGAAGGCTCGAAGTCTAAGTTCGCACTTCCGCTGTTCGCACCCTGCTTTGTCCCGCCTGGCTGCGTTGCAGCATGAGCTCAGCCTCCCCGTCAACCGTCTCATTGTTGACATGGCAACATGCTGGATTTCCACCCTCCACATGCTCCAGCGATTGTGGCAGCAGCGCAATGCCATTACACAGTACGAAGTGACACATGGCCTAACAAGCAGCGGTGCGGACCTTGGGGTGTTGAGCCACCGAGAGTGGAGGCAGGTGAAAGAGCTCTGCACCATCCTTGCCAGTTTTGAAGAAGCCACCAAAATGGTCAGAGCGGACAATGCCCTTGTCAGCATGAGCATTGTGGTGATCTTAGTACTGGAACAATCGTTGGATACTCAGAAACATCAGGTCCCGCCAGCGACGGAGGAGGAGACGGACACAGATGCGGACACAGAGCCTTTCTCCGTCGAATCCACAAGGCCCGACAGTTTCACAATTTTATCGGTCTTCATTAGGCAGTGGTTCGGGGTCCAGGGCTAGTGCAAGGTGTCGCATCAGCTCTCAGGGTGCATCATCTGAGGCAAGTCAGGCTGTGTTGAAGCTGTGCCAGAGGAAGCGGAGGAGGAGGAGGTATTCCTAGACACCGACGTTACCGACGTCCCTGCCTTGGAAAGAGGTTGGCGCGTATTTGAGGCGGAGGAGGAAGATGAGGAAGATCAGTTTGCTGTGCCCCCTCGACCCGAGGCTTGGGAAATCAAGGCTCCATCTCTTCACATTAGTGCTTGGATGCTCCATTTCCTCCAACATGATCCTCGCATTAAGGCCATCAAAATGAACAACAGTTACTGGGTGGCCACTCTCCTGGATCCCCGTACAAAACCAAACTCAGCACTTTCCTTCCACCCACCCAAATAGAGAGTAAAATGCAGGAAATGGAGACCTTGCTGATTGATCAACTGGAGACATCTGTTTCGTCTGCTTCACGTTCTTCAAATGTCACGGTGGAACAACGTCAGCGACATGACAGCAGTAGAGTGCCAAGTAGCCGCAGCGGCAGCAGCAGGAGAAGCAGGCAATGTGGCAGAGGCCTAATGGGTGACCTCTGGCAATCTTTATTTACCACCTCACCAATGCATGTAATGCAGGGCACACATCCAACACACAGAGACCAGCTTAAGATCATGGTACACGACAATCTGCGTCTCAACACCGATGTTTTTGGATGTGTTCCGGACCCAATCGACTTCTGGGTATCCAAAATGGATGAATGGCCCGAGCTCGCTCGCCACGCCATAGAGGTGTTGTCCTGCCCAGCAGCCAGCGTCATATCTGAGCGGACCTTCAGCACAGCTGGAGGAGTCATTACAGACAAACGCATCCAGCTTTCCACAGATAACGTTGATCGTTTGACATTCATCAAGATGAATCAGGCATGGATCTCTGATGTTGTGGCCCCAATTGCCGAGGTCACCGATTAGGTGCCGGACTACTTCACTATTCCTCTTCAAATAGAATTGTTCCTTTTGAAAAATGTTTTTTAAAATGATCATTTCTCTCTGCAATTTTTATTCTCAGTTCCAAAAAGATCATTTTGCTGGTTTGGCGGTGTGGAGACTGTAAAAGACACCAGGGTTTCATGACAAAACCCTATTATATTTACTCACTTCATCTTTAGAATTTTTCGCATTGTCAATGGTTTTGAGGTCATGTTGCTGTGAGATACAGCTATAATCATGGTCCTTTGGAACAGAAATGTGGCTTCTAAGTGCCATTTCTCCCTCGCAATTTTTAATAGTTGCTGAGAAGTCATATTTATAATTTTTTGGGGTCTTGTTGCTGTGAGATACAGCTATAATCATGGTCCTTTGGAACAGAACTGTGGCTTCTAAGTGGTATTTCTCCCTCACAATTTTTTACAGTGGATGAGAAGTCATTTTTATAAGTTTTTTGGGTCATGCTGGTTTGAAATGCAGCAATACTACAGGTCCTATTCTAAAAACTGTGGTTTTTAACAGACATTTGTTCTTCACAATTGTCAAAAGTGGCTCAAGGGTGATGTTTTGAATTTTTAGGGGCATTTTGCTGTGAAATGCAGCTATACTACAGGTCCTACTCTAAAAAATGTGGTTTCTAACAGACATTTGTTCTTCACAATTGTCAAAAGTGGCTCAAGGGTGATGTTTTGAATTTTTGGTGGCATTTTGCTGTGAAATGCAGCTATACTACACGTCCTATTCTAAAAAATGTGGTTTCTAACAGACATTTGTTCAATTGTCAAAAGTGTCTCAAGGGTTATGGTGCTGTCAAAAACAGGAATAGGTAGGACACTGTTAATGGTCATATTGCAAAATGACTTGTTTTTGCAAGATCTTTAAAATAGCTAGTAATCCCTGTAGTGAGACAACCCATTTAATACAATAAAAAAAAAAAGAGAAACAAAGACGTGGTGGTATTCCATCCTATTTTTAAAATGTGTTTTATAGAATTAAACTACTAAAAAACTGGCATGTACAAAATAGCTGATACAAATATTCCTCTGAATTGTACAAGGGAGGTACAGGAAGATTCGAACAGATGTAGGTTACCTAGGACAGGTCTAGTCAATGTCCAGTTCAACTAAAATGGTGGTTCAAAGACTCCTTTTCCCGGCACTTTTTAATCTGTGGGTCAGACAGAATTAATGGTCATACTGCGGTAAAGGACAGGTATAGTCAATGTCCAGTTCAACGAAAATGGTGGTTCAAAGACTCCTTTTTCCGGCACTTTTGAATCCGGGGGTCATGCAGGTTTGGGGCTCATGCTGTGGCCCAGGACAGGCATAGTCAATGTCCAGTTCAACTAAAATGGTGGTTCAAAGACTCCTTTTTCCAGCACTTTTTAATCTGGAGGTCAAATAGGTTTAAGGGTCATGCTGCGTTCCAGGACAGGGATAGTCAATGTCCAGTTCAAGTAAAATGATGGTTCAAATCATACTGCCTTCTGGCACTTTTTAATTTGTGTGTCATGCAGGTTAAAGGGTCATGCTGTGGTACAAGACAGGGATAGTGAATGGTCTGTGACTTTTTTTTTGTGGCTTTTATAACCTAAGTGTGTTGCCTAAGATGTAGCACGTATCCATTTGACTATTGTGGATGTTAATTCCAGCTTCTTCAGCCCTTTTTGGGTGTAAGAATGAAGGTGTAGTTCCTCTCCCATAGACTTTAATGGTCATCGGCGATAATCTATTATCGACTATCGGAAATCGTCTTGATAATTGCCAATATCGACTATCGACCAAATGACGATAGTCGACGTAATCGCTCATCACTAGTGCTGAGCACTTGTTGGTTGCATTTCTTTGCCATTCATTATGTTTTTAAGAACATCAGTTGTGTTTTGCAGGAAGAAATAGTATACAGTTCCATATAGTGTTAATCCTTATTTAAGGACTGTTCCAATCCAAATCATGGTGAGAATCACTTAACTAAATGAATATAACAAAAGTTTTTATTACTTTAATACAAGAAGGTCAGTCAGTCTGGAAACTTTCAAAAACTTGAAAAGTACCATTAAGTGCAATCATAAAAACTAACTATAGCTAACACTATAATGAAACTGGCTCTCATGAGGACTGCCCCAGGAAAGATCAAGAGTTACTTCTGCAGCCGAACACGTCATCTACGTGTCTTCGGCTTCCATTGCCTCCTTCGCCGCCAGCCTTGAAAGAGACCATGCAAGTGGACAGAGCCCACCTGACTCCACAAGAACTTACACGGCGATGTGAGGAGAACTTGTGTCTCTACTGCTTCAGCCCTGAACATTTCCGTAGGGGTTGTCCACTCAGTCCGCAACTTCCAGGAAACGTGCGCACTTAGGCTTCGTGGGAGAGGTGTCCCTAGGTGAGAGCAATCCCTCTCCACGGCTCATGCTGCCAGTTCTGGTCACAACCAATTCCGGAATCTCGTTTCAAGTGGCTGCCTTCCTGGATTCTGGATCTGCCGGGAATTTTATGGATGCTGCTTTGGTGACCAAGTATCATCTCTCAGTGGTCCGCTTAGACCAACCCTTGGTCATCTCATTCGTTAGTGGTGAGCTACTGAGCGACTGCATCCTCCTTCGGACTGAACCGGTGGTCCTACAAGTAGGAGCTTTGCACAAGGAGAGGATCACATTTTTTGTACTACCCCGTTCTTCCTCGACGGTCCTCCTGGGGCTTCTGTGGCTGCAGCATCACGCCCCTATGCTCGACTGGAAGACGGGTGAAGTTTTGCGTTGAGGTCGAGACTGCCAGTCTCGCTGCCTATCGGCACCTTGTTGGGTGCGCCCCATTCCTCCACAGCCATCTCTCAAGCCTCTACCAGGCCTGCCACAACCGTATCAAGACTTTCAGAACATCTTCTCTGAGAAGCAAGAAGAGACTCTTCCTCCTCATCGTCCCTACGATTACCCTTTAGACCTGCTGCCCGGGACTAGTCCGCCCCGGGATAGGGTCTACCCGCTTTCCGTACCCGAGACTCAGGCTATGTCGGCCTACATTAAAGAAAGCCTACAGAAAGGCTTCATCCGCAAATCTACTTCTCCGGCGGAGCCAGTTTCTTCTTTGTGGAGAAGGATTGGTCCCTTTGACCGTGCATCTACTACCACGGTCTCAACAAGATCACCATTAAAAACTGGTATCTATTACCACTGATTATCGAACTCTTTGATCGTCTCCGGGGAGCTAAAGTCTTTTCCAAGTTGGATTTGCGGGGGGCTTATAATCTCGTTCGGATCCGAGAAGGTGACGAGTGGTAGACGGCCTTCAATACTCGTGATGGGCACTTCGAGTATCTAGTGATGCCCTTTGGCTTGTGCAATGCTCCAGCAGTCTTCCAGGAATTTGTCAATGACATTTTCAGAGATCTCCTGTATGTCTGCGTAGTCGTCTACTTGGACGACATTGTGGTTTTTTCACCCGATCTGGAGGCCCACCAGTCGCATGTGCGCCAGGTTCTGAAAGGCCTGCGTGAAAACCATCTCTATGCCAAACTGGAAAAGTACCTATTCCACCAGACCAGCCTCCCGTTCCTCGGATATACTGTATAATCTCGGACAAGGTTCTGCAGATGGACCCCACTGAACTGTCCGCTGTCTTACAGTGGCCATGACCCGTTGGCCCCCGGGCCATACAACGCTTCTTGGGATTCGCCAACTACTACAGGCAGTTCATCCCACATTTCTCGACGTTGGTGGCACCGATTGTGGCTCTCACCAAGAAGTATGCCAACCCGAAACTGTGGCCACCAGCCGCCGAAGAAGCCTTTTCCAAGTTGAAGGCAGCATTCACCTCTGCACCTGTGTTGTCTCGGTCTCATATTGAGAACCCCTTCTTTTTAGAAGTCGACGCCTCTTCTGTAGGGGCTGGGGCAGTCCTCACCACAAAGAGGCCCAAAGGCAAGATTGGGACTTGTGGATTCTTTTCTAAGACATTTTCACCTGCGGAAAGGAACTACATCATCGGGGATCAGGAGCTTCTGGCCATTAAGCTTGCTCTGGAAGAATGGTTCCACCTCCTGGAGGGTGCTCAGCATCCTGTGAATATCTTCACCGACCACAAAAATCTCCTCTACCTCCAAACAGCGCAACGTCTAAACCCACGCCAAGCGAGGTGGTTTATCTGTTCTTCACCCGGTTCAATTACGTTATCTTATTCCGACCGGCAGAGAAGAACGTCAAGGCTGATGCACTTTCTCGTGCCTCAGATGTTAGGGGAGAAAAAGCGGCCACTCCTCGGCACATTGTACCCCCAGAACGTCTGGTATCGGCGGCTCCCATAAACCTCCAACGTGTACTCCCGGGTAAGACGTATGTGCACCCTGCGCTTTGGTTTAGGGTTTGGAAATGAGGTCATTGCTCTCGCATAGCTGGACACCCTGGTGTACGGAGGTCTTGTTCCCTGATTTTCCGTTTTTTTCTGGTGGCCTGATCTCGCTAAAGATGTGAAGGAGTTCGTGGAGGCCTGTACCACCTGTGCCCACAACAAGTCACCTCAACTCAGACCTGCGGGGTTACTCCATCCTCTGCCGGTACCTAGCAGCCCATGGGGCCACATTGCTATGGAACTCAACACCAACCTACCGCCCTCTGATGGGAATATGGTTATCTGGGTGGTCACTGACCGTTTTTCCAAAATGGCGCACTTCATTCCCCTGCCTGGTCTTCCTTCTGCTCCTCGACTCGCCAATCTCTTTTTTAAACATATCTTTCGGCTGCATGGACTCCCCCCTACATATTGTTTCAGATCGGGGGGGGGGGGGGGGGGGGCGGGAGTTAAATTCGTCTCAAGATTTTGGCGAGGCCTCTGCTCGCTACTACAAGTGGAACTGGACTTATCTTCCGCGCACCACCCACAATCCAATGGGGAAGTGGAGAGAGTGAACCAGGTCTTGGGTACCTATCTCCGCCACTTCATATCTGCTAGAGAAGATGATTGGGCGGAACTTTCGTATAATTCTCTGGACTCTGATTCCACTGGGGCATCCCCCTTCTTCAGTGTCTTCGGTCGGCACCCCCGTCCACCCCTTTCACTGCCCTCTGCCTCCTCTGATGTCCCTGCAGTGGACAATCTGCTCTGTCATTTGGAAGGAGATGCGCCAGTCTCTGCTTCAGGCCTCTGCTCATATGAAGGTCCAAGCAGACAAGAAGAGAAGACCCCCTCCTTCCTTTGTTCCGGGAGATAGGGTATAGCTGTCTGCCAGGTATGTCTGCTTTAAAATCCCTAGCTCCAAGCTGGGCCCCCGTTTTTTTAGGTCTCTTTGAAGACCTGAGACTCATCAATCCGGTGGCCTACAAGCTCCAGCTCCCTCCTACTATGCGCATCCCAAACTCCTTCCACATCTCCCTGCTGAAACCGGTCATCCATAACTGGTTCTCTAAGGTCAGTGGTTCCCCAGTATCCCATAGCTGACTCCACCAATATTTTTATCATCAAGGAAATTTTGGACATGAAGACGGTTAGGGGGAGACGATTTTTCTTGGTCGACTGGAAGGGGTTTGGGCCGGAGTAAAGGTCGTGCGAGCCGGAGGATAACATCTCTTGACTAGGTTTATGCGGGTCAGTAAAAGGGGGAGGCCTAAGGTAGGGGGGTACTGTAACGGGTGTCCCCGCGACCCCCTTGTCGGGAGGCGGGCACACCTGCATCTCCGGAGCGTCCTCGGGCTGCGGGCGCCTGCAGCTCTGCCCCACACTTACCTCGCCGCGCTCCTGTTCCTGTCTTGAGAGGGCGAGCGTGTGGTATTGCAGCTAAATTTAAGGGGTTTCACCGGGCGCTGATCCTATTTAAGTCCTGCCCTTTCCTCATACCCCTGCCAAATCGATAGTGCCCTGTGCCTAGAGAGGAAGCGTTCCCTTGTGTCTTATTGCCGTTACTGTTTATCGAACCCTTCTGTCTCCGTCCCTCGACCACGAACCATTGCTGCCTGTCCTGACCTTCCTGCCTGTCCCCGACTACAAGCTTGCTTCACGACTTTGTACCATGCCGCACCTAGGCCGCCGCCACAAGCAAATCACATCAGGGGTAGCGACCTGGTAGCAATCCGCCGCAGCAAGTCCATCCTGCTTTGCGGCAGGCTCTGGTGAAAAATGGACCTACTTAGACCTATTTAGACTCCGCTCCCTGGCGTGGCTTTTACCATCGCTTGTGGAGGTCCAGAGGATCCACTACCACTGACCGTTACAATTTTATTGACAAAAACATGGGATACACTCTTACTTTTTATGTTAATGTCAACGAAATAGCCTTAAGCAATATATATACCATGCTTTCCAGAAAATAAGACATCCCCCAAAAATAAGACCTAGTACATTTTTTTATGCAATTTGAAGTTTGGCTGCTTATGCATACTGTTGTGATGAAATATGTTTTGTTCAACAATAAATGTGAATTCTTGTCCATGGAAAAATAAGAAATCCCCTAAAAATAGGTATTAGCTTTTCTTTAGGAGCAAAAATGAATATAAGACACTGTCTTATTTTCGGGGAAACGGGGTATATATGTAAAATGCTTAAGGCTATTTCATTTGGATCAACAAAAAAACAAGTGTTAGCGATTTG